>JBBPLS010000301.1:0-27562 GCA_038089895.1 Boletellus ananas | reverse complement strand
TCAAGAAAATACCAAAGCAACTAATGTAGTTTGGACTGAAGTATTTAGAAATCTGGACATTTGACTTATCCATACCTTTCATTTACTATACTACACATAGAATAGAATAATTTGTTGTATTACTTCATCCAAAACACTAGCATCAACTTGGTATCCAAAAACTCAGGTAACATTGCAAGGAAAAATAGGATAAGCATCGTGGGAAATTTGGGACAAAGGCCCAAACTGAGCTCTACTCATACTCCTATTCAAGCACATAACATTGATGGCACCAACAACCGAAATGGCATGATCCATCACTACGTACAGTTGACAATAACAATTGGAGAGCTTGCTGAAGAACAACGATTCTTGGTCATTGATTGTGGCAAAGAAGGAGTTATCCTCAGGATCAACTGGCTATGCGAAATGAACCCAAAAATAGACTGGACCACTGGAACACTTTCCCTCCCTGATCACCCTAAGATCAAAGGACAGGACCGCATCTCTCAATGGTATCTCCTACGATATCTCAACTTGGACCCTGAGATCCATAATGAGATACTCTACCAGAAAGTGCTACTGTACAAAATTAGAAAACTCACCATCTCCACTGAATTGGCTCAACAACACAAAGGGGAGGAGCAACCCCTACCATTAGAATACCACACTTACACAGATGTATTTGGAGAACCAAAACCAGGAGAACTCCCCCCATATAGACCATATGATCATGCTATCAACCTAACCCCCTCCTTCACACCTAAAGTGGCAAAGATCTACCCGTTAAACCCAAAGGAGATGCAGGCATGCAAAGAGTTTGTTGATAAACATCTTAAGTCTGGAAAGATCAAACCCTCCAAGTCCCCTCAAGCTTCCCCATTCTTCTTCATTCAAAAGAAAGATGGGGGACTCTGACCCTGCCAGGATTACTGGTATCTTAACAAACATACCATTAAAAATGCATACTCACTCCCTTTGATCTCCAAACTCATGGATAAACTACGGGGATCAAGAATCTTCACCAAAATGGATATCCAGTGGGGGTATAATAATGTCTGCATAAAATCAGAGGACATCTGGAAGGCAGCTTTCATCACTCCATTTGGCCTCTTCGAACCCCTTGTCATGTTTTTTGGCATGTGTAACTCCCCTCCGACCTTTCAGGCTCTTATGGATGACCTCTTTTGTGATATGGTAGCAGAGGGCTGGCTTATCATCTATATGGATGACCTTATTATCCATTCAACCAATCTGGACAAGCATCATCGATGAACCCGGAAAGTTCTCCAGTGTATGAGGGACCATAACCTCTTTCTGAAACTCTCCAAATGTTTTTTTAACATCTCCAAGATGGAATATCTGGGGATGATTGTGTGCCCCAGAGAAATAACAATGGACCCAGCCAAACTCTCTGCAATACATGATTGGGAACCCCCAAAGTCAGTGAAAGCAGTCCAATCATTCATTAGTTTCTGCAACTTCTATTGCAAGTTCATACCAAATTTTTCAACTCTTAGCCAACCCCTCCACGATCTCACCAAAAAAACCACTCCTTGGGACTGGTCCCTGGATTGTCAGCAGGCCTTTGTGGCCCTCTGGGATGCCTTCACATGGAAACCAGTTCTCCGCCTCCCTGACCCGACTCACCCCTTTTGGGTCATGACCGATGCTTCTCTTGTGGCATCTGGGGCCATCCTGATGCAGAAGGATGTGAATGGGGATCTTCACCCCTGCTCCTACTTCTACAAAATGTTCACCCCAGAGGAGCATAATTATGATATTTACAACCAGGAATTGCTCGCAGTGATTCATGCTTTGGAAGAATGGTGTCACTACCTCATGGGGACCGCTCACAAGGTCACCATTATCACTGACGATAAAAATCTCGCCTATTTCAAGCAACCCCATAAACTATCTCGTCGCCAGGCAAGATGGATGCTATTCCTTCAAGACTTCAACCTGCTGTTCCTCCATACTCCAGGGAGTGCCATGGGTCCGGCCGACACATTGTCCTGCCTTCCAAACATAGATGTCCATGACAACAACCAAGATATCACCTTATTATCCACTGACCATTTTGTCCGGACCCTGGATATTGCACTCACACAAAAAATTGTTTCCTCCACCCTGTCTGATCTGTTGGTAGTGGACGCCCTGATGGCTCTGGACCAAGGCTGCTCATTGTTGCCTCAAGCCTCTTGGTAGGATTGGCATTTCACTGACAGCTTGCTGTACTTCCACAATTGCCTCTACATCCCCAAGCCGGCCTACCTCTCCTTGGTACAGATGATCCATGAGTCCCCAGCGGGAGTGCACAGGGGCTTTTTCTGCCTGCTCCACCTTGTACAACGGGACTATTGGTGGCCAGGTCTCTCTACCTTCATTCATCATTTCATTGCCAGCTGCGCCATTTGCCAGGCCAACAAGGTGCTTACTCACCCGACTGTCCCACCATTGGCCCCTATTCCCTCCATGGCAACTTGCCCCTTTCAACAACTGTTGGTTGATCTCATCACTGCCCTTCCCCTTTCCATGGGCTTCAACTTTGTTTTGGTCATGGTCAACCATGGCCTTACAAAGGGGGTAATTTTCCTTTCCTGTCACTCATCCATTGATGCCGCTGGGGTGGCCGCCCTCTTTTTCAAGCACATATTCATATGCTTTGGTCTGCATGACAAATGCACCTCAGACAGAGGTCCCCAATTCGCTTTGGCATTCACCAGAGAACTTTCCCATCTTCTACAATACAATCTAGCCCTATCCACCGCCTACCACCCCCAAACCAATGGAGAAACTGAGCATGTCAACCAAGAGCTGGAAACATATCTCTGAATCTTCTGCCAGGGACAACCCCACACCTGGGCCAATCTCCTCCCCATGGCTGAATTCACTCACAACTCAGCAGTCCATTCGGTGACCAAGCAGACCTCCTTCTCACTAATGATGGGTTACGAACCCAGAGTATACCCAGCCATCGGACAAACTTTCCTGCCTGCCCTTGAGCAACAGCTTACTATTCTCAACACTGCCCATGAGGAAGCACAGCAGGCCCATCAGGTGGCACAACAGGCCATGACAGAAAGGGTCTGGTCCTCTTACAAACCATGGAAAGTGGGAGATAAAGTATGGTTGGACAACCACAACCTCAAGTTGCACTACACCTCCTGAAAACTTTCCCCATGAAGAGAAGGTCCATTCAAAATCATACAAGTCCTCTCCCTGGTCACCTTCAAATTGAAACTTTCCTCAACCTGGCAGATACACCCAGTATTCCATGCCAATTTGTTATACCCCTATAAGGAAACTGCCAAACACAGACCTAATTACATCAACCCCCCACCCGAACACATTGATGGAGAAGACCAATATGAGGTAGATCAAATTCTTGCTCATTGAGGTACCACAGCATGAAGGCAGTACCTGATCTGATGGAAGGGTTACTCATCTGCAGAAAACACCTGGGAACCCAAACAAAATTTGACAGATTCCCACAAACTCCTTCTGGCATATAAGGCTGCCCGACCTAAGGACTTTCCTCTAACTGGCCGAAGAAGAAAGAGAATGTAGCACACCACTTGTACCCCCTTAAATACCATTATGATTCTGATTCCTCCCTTCGTTGTCCTTTTTCTTTTCACTTCCTTTATCTTCTTCCTTATCCCCTTCTTTTTAGTTCTTCTTTGTCTGTGGGACATCCATTGGTGCCTCATCTCCCAAAGGGTAAACACCCACTACGCCCTTACCCCCACCACCATCCTATATCAACACTGCTCCCCTAACTGGGAGCAACCTGTCCAGGACCAACCACCAGTCCCAACCCTTATCATAGACCACACGCAAGTGTGGTGCTTCTTGGTTGAATTCCTGGACACCACCAATGAGAATAACAGAGGGTGGGGATCTGCCCTGGAAAACACCTGGTGACCACCCACACTCTTCTCCCACCATTCCCGACCATCCCTTTTGGCTTTATTTAGATTCCATTCTCTCCGATCTACCATGCTACCAGCTGATCGGTAGACATTTATGTGACACTGTTCTCCCTATGCAATCCCTGTCTCATCCTTTGGCTGTGGGGGATAATCCACTGCTTCGCCTTAATTGCCTCACTCGTCCTCAGCTGGTCAACTTTCTGTTTGATCTTTTACAAGATCCTGCTACCATTTTTGCATTAGAAGACATTCCCTTTTTTCAAGAATTGTTTTACTTACTGATAGTGATCCGACTTTCTGGCTTCTATTTTATCACTCAATGCTCCCTCGTCACTCTCCTCCCTTGCCTCTCCTATGAAGATGACACCCGAGTGGAGGTCAATGCAAAAGTCGCCTGTTCATTGATTGCCTCCACACAAGAAATGATTGGGGACCTTGCGTTACTTGCAGGACTCCCACGGGCGATTTGCAACCTCCCCAGGGAGTTGGTACTCCCACATCTACAACTCTGGCTCTCCCTCCTCACAGAGGATGAACAACACTTTTATCTCTTTCCTGACTTGCCCAATGCCTTAGACCACTGGGTTCACATGGGCAGAACCACTGGGGATGGAGAATTTTCCCCAGGACATATGACACAACCAACCACCCTGCGGATACCTACCCCAACCCATAACTTTGTCCCAGTTTGTCCAAACACTTCCTGACCAGACCCCAGCACTCCCGACTCCATCCACCCCCCAATTCCTGTCCCACCTCCACAACCCACCCATGTCTGAGTTTACACCCAGCAAACTCGCCTCTCTCCAACAATGGTTCACCATGGCTCTCTTAGCCATGAATGAAGCACCGCAGGGCCAAGCACAGTCACTGGTGGACTACATGATGAGGATGAGTGGAACAGCTCCTCCAGTCAATCCTCCCCCTCTAAGTCTTGGGCATCTCAAAGGGGGCAGTCCCTTTGCTTCATCTGCAGGGCCACTACTCACTATCAATCCGATTGCTGACATTACCACTGCCCTTACTGCCACCTTTCTGCTCCCAGGCATCCCCAATATGCTTGTCCACAACACCTTTGTCCTAGGTGCAGCCTCGCAGGACACTCCAACACTTTCTGCTCAACGTCGCCAACATCTGATTCTGCTGCCAGTCACAACACCAGTGAGGAGTTCCACTCTAGTGGGGAGGATGCTATCTGAGTTGGTGCCCCCAATCTACACTGGGGGTAATGTTATAAACTTAGACCAACAACTGGACTAGTTCCTATTTCTCCCCTTTGATTATGCACTTAATTTCTCCTCACAGTTTTACCACATTCCAGGATCAAACAGCCCTTGGCTGGATGATCACTCATACCCAGCTTTCTATTCACTTCCATAGCCAGACGAGTTGTCCTTAGATGTTGTCATTGTCTCTGACCACAGTCACACCACTTAGTTTTCCCACATTCTGTTTAAAGCATGACGTGGCCTAACACCTTCCTATTTTGGCTTATGGTTACACTTCCTTTGTCATCAGATGCTTACTCCTCCATGCCGCATTCATTCATGGTTACACATCTCCCCCATATTCACACTAGACATCTCACGTTAGCCCTGAACTGTGTATAGCTCTATCTAGGTATTTATATGTGCCATGTACTTGTACTTTCGCCAGTTAGTTCTGCACAATCCACGCATAGTTTCTTCCCGTCCACAAGTCCTCAAGAGGATAGTGAGAACCCTCATTCCAGATAGTCTCACACCACTAGTAGAGTGTGCGCTCGACAGTTAGGTTCTACACGTATGCATAACAGCAGGCAGATCCCTCTCTTTTCCTTCCTTTTGATTACATGCTCAATTTCTCTTCTCAGTATTATCATGTTCCAGGATCAGACAGCCCCTGACTGGATGATTGCTCATACCCGGCTTTCTTTTTTCCATAGCTGGATGAGTCGCCTTTCAGTTTCCACATTACCATTGATCACAGTCATGCCACTTGACTTTCTCATGTTCTCTTTCTGGCATGATGTGACTTACACCTTCCTAATTCAGTTACAGTTACACCTCCCCCGTCTCTGGACGCTTACTCCTCCGTGCCACATTTATTCATGGTTACATGTCTCCCCCATATTCACACTAGGTATCTCACGTTTGCCCTGAAGTGTGTATAGCTCTGCCTAGGTATTTATATGTGCCATATACTTGTACTCTCTCCAGTTAGTTCTGTGCAATCTATGTGTAGTTTCTTCCTGTCCATGAGTCCTTGAGAGGATAGTGAGAACTTCTTGCTTTCAATAGTCTCATACCACTTGTTGAATGTGTGCTCAACAGTTAGATTCCACATGTACACATAACAATAGGCAACATAGGCTAGCCTTTACTCTCAAGTACCAACACTATACTGTGGAGGACTAGACTAGGGTCATTTGGTCAGATGAAACCAAGATCAATAGGATTGGGTCAGATGGAAGGACATATGTGTGGAAATTGGCAGGAAAGCCTTTACAAGACAAGGAAGTCCAGGAAACAGTAAAATTTGAAGGAGCTTCCTTGATGATTTGGGGATGTATGAGTTGGAATGGAGTGGGGATTCTTGTAGAGGTTGAAGGAAGGATGAATGCTGAGCAGTATGTCTCTATTTTGGAGGATAATCTGCTTCCTTCTATGGAAAATTCTGGAATTCCTTTGGAGACCATTATCTTTCAACAAGATAATGACCCCAAGCACATCTCTAAGAGAGCCAAGGAGTGGCTGGAATCTCAATGGATCAAGCTACTTGACTGGCCAGCACAACCTCTAGACCTTAATACCATTGAACATCTCTGGCAAATCCTCAAAAAAAAGCTCAATAGCTATACAACACCATCACAAGGAGTATGGGAGCTTTGGGAGAGAATTGAAGTGGAGTGGGGAAATATAGAGGTTGAGGAGTGTCAAGGATTGATAGAGAGTATGCCTAGAAGACTAGAGGGAGTGATAAAAGCAAAGGGAGGGCATACAAAGTACTAAATTGTAGAATAGAAATGTTGCTCAAAAAAGTGTCCCAATGACATGTCACTTTAATATTGCTATATCTCAGTGCCATGGCAACCAAATCACATGACTAAGGGCTCATCATCAGGGCAAGGATTGTGGCTATCAGTGATCCAGCAAGGGTTAGAGCTAACACCTTTTGGTTCTCCTGCAAATGTCCAGTCTTTGCAAAATAGCCAAACATTGGGACACTTTTTTGAGCCACTGTAACCCTCTTCCAGTCCTCCACAGTCCAATGCTGGTACTTGAGAGCAAACTTCAACCTCCTCTTTCTATGGGTAGCAGTAAGGAGGCCTGTTGGGTGATTGCCATCATAGCAGGGAGAGGGTCCTATGCAGGGGTGGATGTGGCAATGGAGCTGTTGTGGTGTATTCATGGTGTGATGCCAAGAATGTCAAGTATGTAATGAGCAAGGTGGGGGAGCATGTGCAAATTGACACAGGAGGAGGCACAGGAGATATTTGGGGTGGACGCCTGTTACGATTTCATGTGTCACGGGGAACGGACATCCATGAGGTGGGGTAGATGACTAGGGCTTGGAAATAGCGAAACGCTCGGGGATCTCTTGCAAAACAGGCCATGATGGTAATTAGACACTACACTCGTACACGACAATTCAGAACGGAACTCTCCCAGCGCAGTCGATCCACTGCTACTCCTTGTTAAGCGGACACCTTGGTCTTGATACTGTAGCGACGGAGCGCTGTCTTATATGTAGCGTAATTCACTTCGAGTTGCTCGACCTGTTTCTGAAAGTCCTACACAAAACCATGTGTGAGCTTTTCGAATGTCAGCGAAGCACCCTGCCCACCTCGAGATCGTTTTCCTTATAAGCGAATTCGAGATCCGTGCTGAGTGTCGTCGCAGAAAACGCAACCTGGACGATTACCCGTACATTCGTCGTTTGTGCAAGATGGGGACAGAGATCCTCACCATGGCCCAGATGTCGGTCAAAGCGAGGACCCGCGAGGCGATGTAACTGATCGTCTCCTTCTCAATTTCCAGATTGGCTTGGATGCGTTGGACAGCATTAAGCTGGTTCGTGAGATTATCGAGCTGCTGCTGTGCCTCGTTGAGCCTCCTCTCGAAGTCTGTTGAAGCAAATTGTGATGGACGACTTTTGGAGGAGGATCTGGATCTTACCAGCTCGCTTGCGCAGCTCTCTGATGAGAGAGTATGACTCGCCTGCAGCTGCGCTGACACCAACGGCCTGGATATCATTCTAGCAACAAATCATAGCATCGCGAAATGTTGACTGACGATAACACCAGCAATCACCAACGGAGCCAAAGGGGCGACTGCCAGTGCAATGACCACACCCACACCAGTGGCAACTCCAGTGAAGATGAGTCCTGTTGTCAAACCCGAGATCTCGATTCCTACAGTATCAGCAGCGCGTCCTCATGACTCAAAATCAATAGTCCTCACTATCAGGTTGCATCTATGGTGCGATTAGGACATGCATAGTTCGAATGAGAAAATAGAGGAAACAAACCGTGTGATCTGAGTAGAGATCGCAGACATCTCATTATTCCTAAGGTTGCCGAGCTCTGCCTGGAGCGTGTCTTGTACTGGTTTCGTGTGATTGTCGAACCTCTTCTGGAACTCCTCGAGGTCGGTGCGGAGATCCTTGAAATCCTGTAAATGCCCATCTGCTTTTCCGTTGGTAGGATCCTCTTTCTATGCAGCAGGACTGAGCCTCTTCCTAGCAACACAACAACTATGACGAGCCTCGACTTACTTCTGCGAATTCTTTGAGTTTTGCCTGCGCCCTCCTTACCCCTGCCGCATCTCTGGCATTTTTGACTTTTGGAAGGACATAATCCAGAAAGTCTGCTCGCAATGATCAATAGATCGATCTGGCGCGTTTGCGAGTGTCGCTCACATGTAATGTACCCCACTGTCTTTGCTGCCGTCTCACGGGATTCCCGAAGGATTTTCGCCCATTTCTCCAACCAGATTTGAGACGATGAACCTTTTGAGACACGGACGCCCATACCTCTTGGTACCCCCTCCACATCGGCTCGAATTTCGGAAGCTCGACCGGCTCGCCATGGACCACGTAACGTTGACTGTCGACGTCCGCAAGGCGGAGCCTGACTTGCTCAAAGAGCAGGTCAGTCTTGACGACGCTGTTTCCCAGATCGTTGACCTCCTTCAGAATTTGCTGTATGGTATCATCTGCGGCGAGTTTTTCCTGTATGGCCTCGGCGCCGGCCTTCTTAGCCTCTATGGGGAGTTTAGAGAAAATCCGCAGCAGCTCCTCGACGTCTTCAGGCTGGCTGTCATGGAAGACGGACCCATCCAGGATGCAATAGTTGGAGCCGGGGGGAACGTCTCTCATGACTGCTCAGTTGCCAGAGGGTGTGGGCGGTCGATAGGGAACGAGGAAACCGGGGTCGCCCCGTGATATATGGTAGGGTGGCGTGGGCGTGTTCGCAGAACCGCAGGGCAAAGGGTGTGACCGATCGAGACAAAATGGGGCACGAAGAAATCCACAGCATTACGGACCGCCAGAAATGAGGCCAGAAAGATCATCACTGAAAACTCGAGCGAGATACATAGCTTTATATTCCAATTATCATCTGCACATCTGTCATAATTGCTCGCATTCTGCCAATGCAAACGACATCGCAATGTACAGTAATGTATAGCTTCTGTACTATTGGCATTTGCCACTGATTTATCTCCGAGTTGGCATTTGTGCAGCTTCTGTTGTAGGACGACCCAATGCTTCCCGTGAAGCTTGTTGTGGGGCCTTTCAGTCACCAATCTAATGCACAAGACTCGGATGGTGAGTTATTCCATGGTCAGTCTATTTCACAGCTCCTTGCTCTCAACATCAGGAAACCCTATTCTCATGTGGTAGTAAGCAACCCATGTAAGTTGTGCCGGTAGGTTAATGTAGTGCTACCTAGCCGTCGGGTATACCTTACGTTTGCACTCCCTGGATATGTATTGCATGTAGGACTTCACTGCTTGGCCAACAATATGTAGACTACATAGATGTATCAAAATCCTGCAGCAGCATTGGTAGTACTGACTGAACAAAGTCCTTTCGGATCATCTCTTTGCCATCCAGAATCTGCATGCTGGTAGTACCAGCTGAACAAAGTCCTTTCAGATCATCTTTGTGGCATGGGTAGTACTAGCTGAGTGACAAAGTCCTTCTGGATCATCTCTTTGAGCTTGCCATCAGAATCTGCATGCTGGTGGTACCAGCTGAATGAAGTCCTTTTGGATCATCTCTGTGGTGCTCATAGTACTGGCTGAACAAAGTCCTTTCAGATCATCTCTTCAACCTTGATGCTGACAGTCCATTCAAAATCTGCTCTACTCATACATTGGACAATGTTGACACTTCTGCCATGTTCCTGCACCCCTGCTCTGTAATCTGTATGGGTCTCCTATTAGGGGATTAACTATAGGAGTGTTAGTAACACTTGTAGAAGACAAGTTACTCGCTTACTGTCCACCCACCCACCTGCCCCCTCCCCCATGGATTACCTGATACCTTGCACAGAAAACCACTCTACACAAGCCCAAGCATCCTACACATGTATGAGTAATGCACAATGTCAGATCTTTTGATCTAGACTTACCTTTTGAGATCATTAAGCCATTGTGCTCAGTTATCAGAGTGTTCTCTATAGAGCTCAAATAGTTGGAAGTCAATGTATTGATTAAGATAGAATGTGCTGGCCTCCACCAGCAAATGGCCCTGAATCCAGTGAGGATAGATGACACCACTTGGGAACTTGGGTATTAGATGACAGACTTGAATCAGCTAATCCACAAGGACAATGGTGGTATGTGAGCAATGATGATGAGTTGAATGGCTGATGCAAAATATTTTGACCATGCTATCCAATCAGTTGAGTGGTTTGAACTAGTGAATATAGGCCAGCAGTGTTGGATAATCACCTAGGTAAGGTGGCAATCTGAAGATGACCTGAACCTGGGCCACTCATAGATCTAGAACAAGATCTTTAGTGTTTGTCCTGAATTGGCTGGAGCGCATACTATGAAAGCTGCCACAACACCCTATATCCATGTCCTCCTGAACCAGGACTGTATCAAACCTTGCTGGAGTGGCCAGTTTCCAAGGACCATTTGAGCAAAGGGGATAAGCATGAATTCTTGCATGGTCAGTGCTTAGCATATGTCTATAGGGAGGCAAATCGATGGTTAGTGTTGTGAAACAATCAAACTGGTCATGCTCATTGGGTTGGAGAAATCAACAACAATGTGGAAGTATATATCACCACACATTGCCCCTTGTGGCACCCTGCCCTGCATTGTTGTCATCAGCAGAGTCAGAGAACTCAATTGAGAAACACCAGGCATTAGCCCAGTCTATCATCAAGTGATGGGTGATAGACTGATCCTGGTCCAGGAGGTCCCAGTTCTGGGGTGGTGGTTGTTGATATATTATGGTGGCAGGGGTGAGAGCATAGTGGACATTAGTCCAAGGCTGAATGAGGCAATGGTGGGTGTCCAAAAGACAGAAAAGAACTATGAAAAAAGAGATGAAAAGGCAAACAAAGAAAATCAAAAGGAAGGCAATGAGCAAAGGGAAGAGGGAGAACATACTTGGCTTTTATACTAAGGATTACAATGAGCTCAGGCAGACATTCTTCTTTGACTTGCTGAGGGGAAGTCCCTTGATTACACTGCCTTATATTCCTGAAGGAGTTCATGAGAACCTGTCAGGTTTTGCTCAGATTCCCAGGTATTTTCTGCAGATGAGTTACCCTTCTAGCAGATTGAGTACTGCCTTCTTGCTGTAGTACCTCAATGAGCAAGAATTTGATCTATCTCATATTGTTCTTCTCTGTTGATCTGCTCAGGTGGAGGGTTAAGGTAATTGGGTCTGTGTTCCTGGATTTCCTTATAGGGTGATAACAGGTTTGTGTGGAAGACAGGATGTATTTTTCAGGTCAGAGGGAGTTTCAGTTTGTAGGAGATGTGTGATAATACATGAATGATTTTAAAAGGTCCTTCCCTCTGAGGGGCTAGTTTCCTGGAGGCATAGCAGAGTTTGAGGTTATGGTTATCAAGCCAGACCTTATCACCCACTTTCCACAGTTTGAACAGTGATTGGATCCTTTCTGCAATGGCTTGCTGCACAATCTTATGTGCCTGCTGTGCCTCATCCCTTGCCTTACTCAGGAGCAACAGACAGTGTTCCAAAGTGGGAAGGAAGGTCTTGCCAATGGACAAGTAGGTGTAGGGTTCATAACCCATCATTAGTGAGAAAGGGGTTTGCTTGGTCACAGAGTGTACTGTGGAATTGTGAGTGAATTCTACCATGGGGAGTAGGTTTGCCCAAGCATGAGGATCTCCTTGGCAAAAGATATACAGGTAGGTTTCTAGTTCCTGATTTACACATTTGGTTTCACCATCAGTTTGTGGGTGGTATACAGTGGAGAGGGTGAGGTCATAGCTTAGGAGGTGGGAAAGTTCTCTGGTGAAGACAGAGGCAAATTGTAGGCTCCAATCAGAGATACATTTGTCATGTAGACTGAAGTGAGGAAAAACATGTCAGAAAAAGAGGGTGGCTACTCCTTTTGCATCAATGGTTGTGTGGTAGGAGAGGAAAATTACTCCTTTTGTGAGGCTATGGTCAACCATGACCATAATGGAATCAAAACCTGACAAGGGAGAGAGACCAGTGATCAAATCAATGGAAAGCTGCTGAAAGGGGTGAATGGCAGAGGATAAGATGGGGGCAAGAGGAGCAGTTGTAGGATGGGTGAGCACCTTGATAGGTTGACAGATGGCACAACCAGCAAGGAAATGGCAGAGGAAGGTAGACAGACCAGGCCACCAGTAATCACATTGGACTACATGTAAAAGGCAGAAAAAGCCATGATGTCCTCCAGTGGGGGATTCATGAATTGCAGTGACAAGGTTGTGGCATGCAGACTCTAGGATATAAGGGTGATTGTGGAAATATAACAAGCCATCCTCATAATACCTATCAGTCTTAGAGGCCTGAGGGAGGAGGGAAGTCCCATGGTCAAGAGCAGCCAACACATCTAAAACAAGGGGATCAAAAGGGGTGGAGGCAGAGATCTTGGTGGTTAGGGCTACATCCAGTGAGCAGACAAAGTGGGAGCTCTGGAGGAGGATGACATCTTGATTGTCATTGTGGACATTGATATCTGGAAGGCAGGAGAGTGTGTCAGTGAGTCCTATATGGGTCCCTGAGAGGTGATGGAAGACTAAATTAAAATCCTACAAAAACAACATCCACCTGGCCTGTCAATGGGGCAATTTGTGGGGTTGTTTAAAGTAGGTCAGGTTTTTGTGATCAGTGAGAATAGTGACTTTATGCTCAGTATCCAAAAGGTAATGTCACCATTCTTCCAGAGTGTGAATAACCACTAGGAGCTCTTGATCATATATGTTGTAGTTCTGTTCCTCAGGGGCAAATGTCTTAGAAAAATAGACACAAGGGTGAAGGTTACCATTGGTGTCCTTTTGCATAAGCATCACACCTGAGGTAACCAGGGAGGCATCCATCATAACAAAGAATAGTGCAGACAAGTCAGGAAGACAAAGTACTGGCTGCTTAATAAATGCATCTTGAATAGCTTCAAAGGCCTACAGTCCAAGACCAGGATACCCCTTTCTTGGTGAGGTCATGAAGGGGTTGGCAGAGAGTGGATAATAAATTTCCAGTAAAAGTTGCAGAATACAATGAAGGATCAGACTGCTTTGACTGACTTTGGTGGGGACCAATCATAGATAGCAGACAACTTAGTGAGGTCCAGGGTGATTTCACCTGGGCAAACAATCATCCCAAGATATTCCACTTCAGTGACATTGAAAAAACACTTTGATAACTTCAGGAAGAAGTGGTGATCCCTCATCTGCTGAAGGACTCATTTGATGCAAGCATGATGCTCAGTTAAAGTGGTAGAGTGAATAAGGAGGTCATCCATGTAAATGATCAACCATCCTTTGGCTACCATGTCACAAAAGATGTCATCTATCAAGGCCTGGAAAGTGGTGGGGGAATTGCAAAGACCAAAGAACATTACTAGTGGTTCAAATAGACTAAAAGGGGTTATGAATGCTGCCTTCCAAGTATCTGTGGCTTTGATTCAAATGTTATTGTATCCCCATTGTATGTCCATCTTAGTAAAGATGATTGATCTGTGAAGTTTATCTACCAGATCTGAGATGAGTGGGAGGGGATAAGCATTCTTGACCATATGTTCATTAAAGTATCAGTAATCCTAGCATGGTTGCAATCCTCCATCTTTCTTTTGTATGAAGAAGAAGGATGATGCTTGCAGAGATTTTGAGAGGTGAATCTTCCCAGATTTCAGGTGTTCATCCACAAATTCCTTACAAGCAGCTAGCTCTTTTGGGTTCAGGGGGTATATCTTTGCTACTTTTAGAATGAAGGAATCTGTACAATCAATAGCATGGTCATAGGGTTGTGATGGGGGAAGTTCTCCATTCTTTGGTTCTTTGAACACATCCTTGTAGGAGGCATATTCTGTAGGTAGAGCATGTTCTGTTACCTTGGCTTTCTGTGCTAATTCTGTTGACAAGGTGAGTTTTCCTACTCATTGCAAAAGAGCAATGTCATATAAGACATGGTTGGCTGTGACCAGATCCTTGTCCAAGAATTGTAGCAAATATCATTGGCTAGTGGGATCATTGGCTGATCTTCAAGATCAGGGGAAATCTGGGATTGTCAGGGTCCCAGTTGACCAGTCAATCTGGGAATTGACTTCTCATAATCACATTATCCCCAGTATCACCCCTTCATACCCACAATTGATTACAAGAAATTTGCATTCTTCAGCTATCTCCCTGGTCTCTAAGGTTAATTTGATGTAATGATGGATCAATCCATTTTGGTTATCCATTCCATCCACATTATGTGCCTGAATTGGCTTTGGTAGCCAAATCATAGTCCATTAGTTTGCTTGAATGAGATGTTTGTTGATGAAGCATCCAGTTGCTCTGCTGTCAACTAAAGTGGTTGTTTCAATGATTTTTGTAGCTCCAGTTCCATAAAGGCGAATGGAGAGTTTAATTGCCCAAGACTCTTCACCAGATACAAATATAGGAGCAATCAAAATAGGAGAAGACATTGGTGCTTCTCTCCTTCTTAAAAATCCTTGAGTATTGATATTGGTTATCCTGATTTGTTCAGGGAGTTCTGAGGAGCAAAGTTTTAGGATACAAAGGATCTCATCTCTAGAGAGATCACTATTCTAGATAAATTCTCCCAATACATCAGTAGGTGTTTTGACTACATTAACCCACTGCTTGGGAGGGAAGCACTTGTTGCTTGGGTTCCTATTCCCTCCTCAGTGATTGCTGGAGTGGCAGCCAACACGATGACATATGAAGCATTTGTTATTCTTCATATGTTCTACTCTTTCTACTGGAGGTAAGATGTATAGCATCTACATCCATAGTGTTGGGATCTCTAAGGGGGCAAGAGGAGTTTCCTCCATAGGCCAGAGGGAGGAATCTCTTTGGGTCTCTAAGCTGATAAAGTCTGAGTAAGTTTTCATGGAAGTGTTGAGTGGCTTCCAACCAGGATTTCCAGTCTTTGGGTTGGGGGTTAAGAGTTGCTATCATGTTGGCAAGTCACTGATCTACCCCTCTATGCAAGACATCAATAAGGATATCATCATGTGCTACTCCTAGTCTGCTTCTTCCCACCTTCAACCTAAAGGTAGAAGTATAGGCATCAAAATTGCCTCATTTCTGGTGTGGCAATAATCCATTTTCTGTAGGATCTGGGAAAGCTGATTGCCTCATCTCATAGAGGTCATTCCTAGCCCTTTCCTTGACTCTGATCAGAACAAACAAAGTGTTGAAATCCTTGATAAACCCTTCCCAGGTGTAAAGACTGGCTTTTGGATATCAACCTTCAGCAAAGACCACTCCTTAGCCTTGGGTCATCTTATCAAGGGCAGTTAAGATCTTGGCTTCATTGGTGTCATAGATATGACTATTCATCTTAAAGTAGGTGTTGAGGGCTGCCAATCATCTGGACATGTCCATAGAGTCTCTGGAAAAGTCTTTGGGGAGACTGGCTCTTCTTTCTACTTTCTTTTGTCCTTCATTGTCATCATGCCCTTGATAGTCATCTTCCTAATAAGCTGGGGTGGGTTCTGATGCTGGCGGCATGAGTATGTCTGGATCTAGGATCACAGAGATCTGCAGCAGAGTGAAAGGGTCTAATGTGGCTTTAGTATAAGTTAGAGTAGGGGTTTCAGTGAAAATATCCTCATTAGAGTCTCCTCTAGTGAGCAAAGGAGGAGCTAAGCAGCTCAGTAAGGCTTGGATGTTTTCAAGGGTTACTAAGGGATGTCTCCTTCTTTGTCCAAACAGAGGGTTAGGCAGTGGTCAGCCAGGTCCACTAGTGATCCTTCTTGATCTGGGTGGAGATGGTGAGTGTCATCTATTGAGGGGGATAAACTCTTCTTTGCTGTGTGGGGCAGGGTCTTTGTTGCTAGTATCTGGTGCCCAGTATGCCATGGTGAGGTGTTCTCACCCTACTGCTTAATAGTAGGGGCAGAGGGACAAGTTGGTTCTTTTGTTATGCATACACATAGAGTCTAACTGTTGAGCACACACTTTCTAGTGGTGCAAGACTAACAAAGCCAAGGGATCTCACTATCCTCACAAGAACTTGTTGTTACATGTATGCACAGATCCTCACTGTTGAGTGCATACTCAACAAGTGGTGTGAGACTATGGGAAGCAGAGATATCTCACTATCCTCTTGAGGACTCATGGACAGGAAGAAACTATACATAGATTGCACAGAACTAACTGAGGAAGATACAAATACATGGCACATATAAATATCTAGGCAGAGCTGTACACTATTCAAGGCAAATATGAGATACCTAGTATGAATATGGGGGAGATGTGTAACCATGGACAAATGCAGCACAGGAGAGTAAGCATCCAGAGACAGGGGAAGTATAACTGTGACCAAATGAGGAAGGTGTGAGTCACATTACGTCAGAGAGAGAATGTGGGAAAGTTAAAGGGGTACAACTGTGATCAATGGTAATGTAGAAACCAAAAGGCAACTCATCTGGCTATGGAAGCAAATAGAAAGCTGGGTATGAGTGATCATTCAACCAAGGGTTGTCCAATCCTAGGACACAATAATACTGAGAGGAGAAGTTAAGTGTGTAATCAAAGGGAAGAAATAGAGAGGAGTCCACCTGCCACTCTATGTTTGTAACAATACCCCCATTGTAGATTGGAGGCACCAACTCAGATGTCATCATCCCAACTGGAGTAGAACTCCTCACTGGTGTCATTATTGGCATGGGGATCCAGTGTTGACATTGTCAAACAGAAGAGGTCTGAATGTCTGGCAAGGCTGCATCAAGTGCAAAGGTGTTGTGGACAAGCATATTGAGGATGCCCTGGAGTAGAAAGGTGGCAGTAAGGGCAGCTGTAGTGTCGACAATTGGATCTAAAGTGAGTAGTGGCCCCACAGGTGAAGCAAAGTGACTGCCCCCTTTGAGATGCCCTAGACTTAGAGGAGGAGGATTGATTGGAGGAGCTCTCCTGCTGATCCTCATCATGTGATCCACCAGGGGTTGGACTTGGTCTTTTGGCACCTTGTTCAGAGCAAGTAAGACCAGGATGAACCAGTTTTGGAGAGAGTCAAGCTCTTCAGGTGTAAACTCTGATACAGGTGGGTCATGGAGGTAGGACTGGCATTGGAGGGTAGGCAGAATCAGGGATGCTGGGGTCCAGTTGGGGAGTGTCTGGACAATTTGGGACAAAGTTATGTAGTGGGGTAGGTACCTGTGGGCTGGCTGGTTGCATCAAATGTCCTGGAGAAAGTTCTCCATCCCCAGTGGTTCTATCTACATGAATCCAGTGGTCAGGCAAGCTGGAGGTATCTGGAAACAGGTAAAATTGTCATTTGTCCTTGATGAGGAGGGAGAGGCAGAGTCTGAGGTGTGGTAGGACCAATTCCCTGGGGAGGTTGTGAATCACCTATGGGAGTCCTGCAAGTAAGGCAAGGTTGCCAATCATCTCATGTGCAGATGTGATGGAGGAGCAGGCGACTTCAGCATTAACTTCAATCTGATTTCCTTCTTCATAAGAGAGATGCAGGAGGAGAGCGACAAGAGATCATTGGGTAATGAAATAGAATCCAGACAGATGGATGATGAGTGGAAGATAAAAGGATTCTTGAAAGAAGGGAATGTCTTCTAGCACAAAAACAACAGCAGGATCTTGGAGAAGGTCAAACAGAAAGTTGACCAGCTGAGGGCGAGTGAGATGATTAAGGCATAATGGCAGATTGTCTCCCACAGCCAGAGGGCAAGACAGGGGTTGCATGGGTAAAATGTTGTCATGTAAGTGTCTGCTGATTGGCTGATAACGAGGTAAATTGGAAAGAATGAAATCTAAATATTGCCAAAATGGATGTACATCAAAAGCATTTGATAAATATGGGAGGTCACCAGGTGTTTCCCAAGGCTGATCCCCATCCTGTATCATTTTTGTTGGCTGCATCAGGGAATTCAATGGAAGAGCACCATGCTTGTGCACAGTCAATGATTAGCATGGAGATAGGAGGTTGATTCTGGATGGGCTGGTCCCAATTCTGGGAGCAATGTTAGTAAACAATGGCAGCAGGAGTGAGGGTATAGCAGGTATTAATGTGTCAGGAAATGAGGCAGTGGTGTGAGTCCCACAAGCAAAGAAGAAGTATGAAGAAAGGAACAAGGACCAGGGTAATGGAAATAAGAAGAAAAGCAGTTAGGAAAGGGGAAAGAGAAATCATGGGGCTATTTAACAGGTGGGTCAGAGTGTACTACATTCTCTTTCTTCTTTGGCCAGTTGGGGGGAAATCCTTGGGTCATGCTGTCTTATATGCCTGAAGGAGTTCACAGAAATCTGATAGATTGTGTTCTAGCTCCCAGGTATTTTTGGCAGATGAGTAACCCTTCCATCAGATCAGGTACTGCCTTTGTGCTACAGTTGTTATGTGTATGCGCAGAGGCTAACTGTCGAGCATACACTCAAGTAGTGGTGCAAGACTTTCTCAAGCTAGAGTGCTCACTATCCTCTCGAGGACTCGTGGACAGGAAGAATCTACGCATAGATTGCGCAGAACTAACTAGCGAAAGTACAAGTACACAGCACATATAAATACCTAGACAGAGCTGTACATGATTTAGGGTTAGCACGAGATGTCTAGTGTGGATATGGGGGAAACATGTAACCATGAATGAATGTGGTATGGAGGAGTAAGCGTCCGATGACAAAGAAAGTGTAACCGTAATCCAAAAGTGGAAGGTGTACATCACATCGCACTACAAACAGAATGTGGGAAAGTCAAGTGGCGCAACTGCAATCAGCAGTAACAAAAGAATAGAAGAATGACTCATCTGGCTATGGAGAGAAATAGAAAGCCAGGTATGAGCGATCATCCAGCCAAGGGCTGTCCGATCCTGGGATGCAGTAAAACTGCAAAGAGAAGTTAAGTGCATAGTCAAAGGGAAGAAATTGAGACTTGTCTGGCTGTTGATCTAAGTTTGTAACAACAGTGCCTCAATGAGCAAGAATCTGGTCTACCTCATATTGGTCTTCTCTGTCAATATGCTCAGGCAGTGGGTTGATGTAATTGGGGCTGTATTCTATGGTTTCCTTATAGGGATATAGCAGGCTGGCATGGAATACCAGGTGTATTTGCCAGGTAGAAGGGAGCTTAAGCTTGAAGATGACTGGAGATATGACTTGGGTGATCTCAAAGAGGCCTTCTCTTCATGGGAAGAGTTTCTTGGAGGTGTAGTGTAGTTTTAGATTTTGGTTATCCAGCCACACCTTATCTCCCACTTTCCATGGTTTGTAAGACAACCAGACCCTTTTTGTCATTGCCTGTCATGCCACCTGATGGGCCTGCTGTGCTTCCTCATGTGCTTTGTTGAGAATTGTAAGCCATTGCTCAAGGGCAGGTAAGAAGGTTTGTCCAATGGCCAGATATGTCCTTGGTTCATAACCCATCATTAGTAAGAAAAGAGTCTGTTTAGTCACTGAGTGGACTGTGGAGTTGTGTGTGAATTCCACCACAGGAAGAAGATCAGACCATGTGTGGAGTTGTCCTTGGCAAAAGATCTGGAGGTAGGTTTCCAGTTCCTGGTTGACATGTTCTGTTTCTCCATCAGTTTGTGGGTGGTGAGCAGTAGAAAGGGCAAGATCATATTGGAGGAGGCAGGAGAGTTCCCTGACAAATGCAGAGGCAAATTGAGGACCCCAATCAGAGATACATTTGTCATGTAGACTGAAATGTGGAAAGACATGTTTGAAAAAGAGGGCAGCCACCCCAGCAGTGTCAATGGAAGAATGACATAGAAGGAAAATTACTCCCTTTGTAAGGCCATGGTTGACCATGACCAGAATGGAATCAAATCCTGCAGACAGGGGCAGGGCAGTGATAAGATCAATGGAGAGTTGCTGAAAGGGGCAAGTCGCTGCCAATGGGATAGGGGTCAATGGTGGCACAGTTGGATGTGTGAGCACCTTATTGGCCTGACAGATGGCACAGCTAGTGACAAAGTGGCAAAGGATGGTGGAAAGGCCTGGCCACCAGTAGTCACACTGCATCAGGTGGAGCAGGCAGAAAAAGCCACCATGACCTCTAGCCATGGATTTGTGGAGGGCATGAACTAGGGGGAGGTGAGCCAGCTCAGAGATGTAAAGGCGGTTACAGAAATAAAGCAATCCATCCGTGAACCGCCAGTCCTGGTGAGACACTTGTGGCAACAGGAAGCAGTCCTGGTCTAGCACTACCAGAGTGTTGACCACCAAAGGGTCAGATGGTGTAGAGGACATGATTTTGCTGGCAAGGGCAATGTCTAGCACTCAAACAAAGTAGGCAGTAGACAACAATGTGACATCCTGATTGTCATCCTGAACATCCACACTGGAAAGGTGGGACAAGGTGTCCACAGGGCCCATAGTGGCCCCCAGAGTGTGGTGAAACACAAGATCAAAGTCCTGCAAGAACAGCATCCAGCAGGCTTGACAACAAGACAACTTGTGCAGTTGCTTAAAATAGGCAAGGTTCTTGTGGTCAGTCACAATGGTAACCTGATGGGGGGTACTGGTGAAGTAATGACACCATTTCTCCAAAGCGTGAATAATGGCAAGCAACTCTTGATCATAGATATCATAATTTCATTCCTCTGGGGCAAAAGTTTTCAAGAAATAAGAGCAGGGATAGAGATCACCATTAGCATCCTTCTGCATAAGGACCGCCCCTGATGCCACAAGGGAAGCATCAGTCATAGCCCAAAAGGGGTCTGCCAGATTAGGCAAGCGAAGGATTGGTTGTTTAGTAAAGGTGTCCTGTAAGGCAAGGAATGCCTGTTGGCAATCCAGAGACCAATCCCAAGGAGTGTTCTTTTTGGTTAGGTCATGCAGGAGGTGATAGAGGGCAGAGAAGTTGGGAATGAACTTCCAATAGAAATTACAAAAGCCTATAAAGGATTGTATGGCTTTCACTGACTTCAGAGGTGCCCAGTTGTGGATAGCAGAAAGTTTGGCTGGGTCCAGCATCACTTATCCTGGGCAGACAATCATTCCAAGGTATTCTACTTCTATGACATTGAAAAAACACTTGGACAATTTCAGAAAAAGATTATGTTCACACATGCACTGGAGGACCCATTGAGTGTGGTTGTGATGATCTGTTTGATTATTGGAGTGGATGATGAGGTCATCCATGTAGATGATAAGCCATCCTTCTGCAACCATATCATGGAAAATATCATCCATGAGAGCTTGGAAAGTGGGGAGAGAATTACACATGCCAAAGAACATTACTAGGGGCTCAAAGAGGCCAAAGGGGGTAATGAAGGCAGCTTTCCATGTGTCTGATGGTTTGATATGGACATTGTTATACCCCCAACAGATGTCCATTTTGGTGAGGATCATAGACCCCCTGAGTTTGTCCATCAATTCTGAGATCAGAGGAAGCAGATATGCATTTTTAACAGTGTGTTCATTGAGATATCTGTAGTCTTGACAGGGTCATAGTCCTCCATCCTTTTTCTGAACGAAGAAGAAGGGGGAGGCTTGGGGTGACTTGGAGAGTTTGATCTTTCCTGACTTCAGATGTTCATCAACAAACACTTTGCATGCTTCCATTTCTTTTGGATTTAACAGGTATATCTTTGTGACTTTCAGCACAAAGGAAGGGATGAGGTCGATGGTGTGGTCATATGGTCTGTGTGGGGGGAGCTCACCAGGTAGTGGTTTGCCAAAGACATCCTGATAGGCTTGGTACTCTGGTGGCAGAGGTCATTCTTTCTCCAGATTTTGTTGAGCTAATTCTGTAGAGATGGTGAGCTTCCTGATTTGGTGGAGGAGAGCTCTTTGGAACAGTTCTTTGTTATGGATTTCCAGATCAAGATTTAGATACCTCAGGAGATATTGTTGGAAAAGATGATCTTGCTTGGTTGTCATTACTGGCTGATCAGGGAGAGTGATCATCCCTGTAGCCCAGTCTATTTCAGGATTCTTTTCTCATAACCAGTTAATTCCAAGGATGACACCTTCATTTCCACAGTCAATGACTAAAAAATGTTGATCCTCCATAAGTTCTCCAATTGTCAGGGTCAAAGTGACATAATGGTGGATCATTCCATTATGATTGTCCATGCCATCTACATTGTGTGCCTGGATCAGGGTGTTTAAGCAGGTCATTATCCATTGATTTGCTCACATGAGATGTTTGTTAACAAAACATCTGGTGGCACCACTGTTGACTAGCACAGTTGTTGCAATGTTTCAGGTGGCTCCTAGTTCATTCAGGTGAATGGGGAGTTTGATTGCTCTAGAGTTGGTACCTGATACAAATACAGGAGCAACAGTATGAGGAGGAGAAGACATTGCTACTTCCCTCCTCTTTAAAAACCTAACTTATTGCTAGTGAGAGCTACATGGACTTGTTCTGTGGATTCTGGCACACAAAGTTTCAGGATGTGAAGTAGTTCATCTCAAGGAAGATCTGTGTTCTGGATGAACTCTCCAAGGGCGTCCATCTGGGTGGCTTCTATGGCATTAACCCATTGTTTCTGCAGGAAGCGATGGGTTTTGAAATCTCCCTTGTGATTGGTAGATTGACATCCAATCTTGTGACAGACAAAACATTTGTTGTTCTTCATATGCTCTGCCCACTCTACTGGAGTGAGATGGATTGCATCTATGTCCATGGTGTTGGGGTCCCAAGTGGCATGGGAAGGTCCTCCATAAGAGAGGGAGAGGAATCGCTTGGGGTTGCAAATCCTTCTAAGTCTTAGCAAGTTCTCATTGAATCATTGTGCTGCACTCAGCCATTTGTCCCAAGTCTCAGGTTGGGGGTGTAATGTGGCCATCATATCAGCTAGTTTTGAGTTGACTCCTCTTCATAGGACATTGATCAAGATTTCATTGTGGGCTTTAGTCAAGCCACTTTTGCCTACTTTCAATCAGAAAGTAGCTGCATAGGCATCAAAGTTTCCTTACTTCAAATGAGTGGGCAGTCTACTCTCAGTCAGTTCCAGGAAGTCAAGCTGCTTTATTTCATATAGGTCATTGCAGGCTCTTTCCTTTTCCCCAACAGGGACAAAGGTATTGTTGAAGTCATCACAGAATAAGGCCCAAGTGGAGATTGGTGCTTTAGGGTACCAACTTTCCACAAATACTCCCCCTCATCCTTTGTTTATTTTATTAAGGGTGGTAAGAATTTGGGAGACATTGTTGTCATAAATGTGGTTGTTCATGGTGAAGTATGCTTCCATGGAAGCTAACCATCACAATGCATCTAAAGCTTCCCCAGAGAAACCAGTGGGGAGACTGGCTCATCACTCGGCCTTATGAGGTTCATGTTCCTTGGTAGGATCTGGTTGAGCAGTAGAGGGAGGCATGGGAATGTCTGGATCAGGGACAATATTGATTTGTAGAGAGGGTTCAATAGTTAGTACAGGGGTGGTCAGGTCTGTAAAGATGTCTGGGTATTCCTGATCTTCTCAAGTCAGAAGTGGTAGAGCAAGTCATCCCAGAGATGCTTGGATATTTTCCGGAGTGACTGAGGGTCATCTTCTTCTTTGCCCATACAGGAGATTGGGAGGTGGTTGACCTGAGACTCATTGAGATGTAGGTGGAGGGGAAGAGGTTCATTGATGTTCTATCTTGGAGTAGGGATATTCTTCATTGTAAGGAATGTGTTCTTCATCACTAGAGTCAGGGATGTGATAGGCCATCTTTGAGGGGTTCTCACCCTTCTGCTAAATAGCAGGGGTGGAGGGACAAGTTAGTTCTTTTGTTACATGTATGTGCAGATCCTAACTATTGAGCACACACTCAACAAGTGGTGCAAGACTATGGGAAGCAGAGATATCTCACTATCCTCTTAAGGACTTGTGGACAGGAAGAAACTACCCATAGATTATATAGAACTAACTGAGGAAGATACAAATACATGGCACATATAAATACCTAGACAGAGCTGTACACTATTCAAGGCAAACATAAGATACCTAGTATGAATATGGGGGAGATGCATAACCACAGACAAATGCAGCATGGAGGAGTAAGCATCCAGAGATAGGAGAAGTGTAACCATGACCAAATGAGGAAGGTGTAAGTCACATCATGTCAGAGAGAGAACATGGGAAAGTTAAAGGGGTACAACTGTGATCAATGGTAATGTAGAAACCAAAAGGCAACTCATCTGGCTATGGAAGCAAATAGAAAGCCAGGTATGAGTGATCATTCAACCAGGGGTTGTCTGATCCCGGGACACGATAATACTAGGAGGAGAAGTTAAGTGCATAATCAAAGGGAAGAAATAGAGAGGAGTCTGCCTGCCACTCTAGGTTTGTAACACTTGTGGGCTGCTAGAAACTATGTGTAAATTGTGCAGAACTAACTGGAGAACTACTAGTAGTATAGGTCACATATAAATACCTGGGCAAAGCTGTACTCAACAAAAGGAGACTGTGAGAAAGTACCCAGTGTGAGTCAGAGGAGAAATGCAGCCACAGTAAACAGATGCAGCTATTGGAGTGATGTGTCCATGAAACAGGGAAAGTGTAAACCCCAATATGGCAGGTGTGAAGTCATGCCTTGCCAGATCAGGTACATGGGAAGAAACTAATGTACAACTTACAAGTCAAAGAAGTTGCTATCCTGCTGTAGATAAAAGAGGAAAGCTGGGTATGGTTGGTCATCCAGCCAAAGGCTGTCCAAACCTAAAAGCCATGAGGCTGTCTGCCAAGAGTGAAGTGAGAAAGGAGTACCTGTAGGATATTGTGTAGGAACTGTAGTTACCTAGTAAGTACTATATTATCATTGTAGAGTAAGTAAACATACCTGTAGTTACCTAGTAAGCACTAGAGTAACTACAGAAGTATGAAGGACTAAGTACTGCGCTCTCTAGCTTATGTAAGCATACCAAAGCAGTACAATAACTAAATATCCAACAGTACCAATAGGAGTGGAGAAGAAATAGTAGCAGCCCACCACTAGATTGTTTGTAACAGCCCTCTCATTATCTGAAAGGCATCTTTTGAGATGATTCCAAGTGTATTCAATGGGTTTGAGGTCTGGAGACTGAGTAGGCCAATCCAAAAGCTTGATACCTTGCTCTTCAAACCAGTCTTGAGCCCTTTTGGAGGTATGCTTGGGATCATTGTCTTGCTGAAAGATAACCTCCTCTTCAGGGATCCTAGATTCCTCCATGCTCTGCAACAATCCTCCTTCCAAAATGGCCACATACTGTTCAGCATCCATCCTCCCTTCAACCTCACTCAAAACCCCCACTCCATTCTACCCTATACAGCCCCAAACCATTAGGGATCCTCTCCCAAACTTCATTGTACCTTTGACCTCTCTAGAGATTAGTCCTTCTCCTTGCCTTCTCCACACATACTCATATCCATCTGACCCAATCCTACTGACCTTGGTCTCATCTGACCATATAACCCTCTTCCAGTCCTCCACAGTCCAATGCTGGTACTTGAGAGCAAACTTCAACCTCCTCTTTCTATGGGTAGCAGTAAGGAGGCCTGTTCAGTGATTTCCATCACAGTAGGGAGAGGGTCCTGTGCAGGGGTGGATGTGGTGGTGGAGCTGTTGTGGTGCATTCATGGTGTGATGCCAAGAATGTCAAGTATATAATGAGCAAGGTGGAGAGTATCTTAAAGTGAAGGGGGAATGGTGTGTGGGAGTGTGTGGGGGTGAGCGGGAGTGTTCGTTGGCGCCGTTTGGGTCGGTTGGCACGGTTGGCCCGGTTGGGTCAGTAGGAGTGCCTGGGTCAGCTGTGATCCTCAGCCGACCCAGCCGACCCAAAAACCACATGGGATTCCGTTTTTGATGGCACTGCCACCCACCGCTGGACACTGTTCTCCCTTCAGAAGCCATTTGCAAGGCTGTGCGACCCATTTTAGGTAGTACAGCCACCTGCCACCCGATGCCATTCTTCCAGCCTGCCCAACCCATGGTATTCAAGCAAAACCATGAAATAAATTGTGAAAAAATCGCGAAAAATCACGAAAAAATTGGGTGACACATGGGATTACTGTCAGAGTGCTGCAAATGAACTGTGCTGTCTCAACATCACCAAGAAATCCACCACTGATCAAGATCTGATAAGAGATCAACTGATAACAATCACTGTTTCACTCTTTTCACTCTTTCTTTCACTCCACCATCACCTTCCTCTGCTCTCCTCCTTCTCTTCCAGCACTCCCACCACCACTCCACTTTGCTCTCTCATCGCCCCATACCCGATCCACAGGGTCAAGTGGTGTTTGGGCCGTTGCCTAAGATTCTGTTTCTTTGACCCTCAACGCCTTTAGAGGAGCCCCTGGGAAGGGCAGAATTAAAGCCTTCTCTTTTTGTATTTAGTGTTCTCACTCCCTCTCCTTGGAGGTTGATTAGTCCACACTGGGGTCATGCCTGGTTTGCGAGGGGCGACATCTTGGATGACTCCTTGATGGCTGAGCCTACATAGCTGTAGTTTTAGCCTAGATAGCCTAGAGTAGCCTAGGTAGAGTAGCATACACCCCCTGGGAGCTCCTTCAAGACAACAGAGTCCGTCCTTCATCAAGATGTAAGTGTTCCAAGGTCCTTTGCCTTGATGTATGTCTGATTTATGTTATCAGGGCTACCCCCCCTACTTCTCCTCAGCATGCATGGTCAGCTGGTCGTCAGACTGAGCATGACCAGCGTGATTGTGGTTCTCCTCCTTCCTGTCGTCACCCTCACCATCATGTTGCTCAACCTATTCCACACAATATGGCTGGTGCTTTGATTGTAAGTTATTTGAGTATCATGTATGATCTGTGTATTCAAGATTTACTTCAGAATCATCCACCTGTGCCTGTGAATCAGTATCCAGGGCTACCACACCATCAGATTGAGCACATTCATGTTGAGCAAATGTATTCTCCTCCTCCTCCTCCACTCCTTCCTGCTTTTCAACCTCTTCCTGGTCCTCAAGCTGGTCCTTCTGCTCCATCCCAACATCAACCACCTCCTTTTCTACCCTCCTTGCCCCATCCTGCTCAACCTCCTCTCTTTCTACCTCCTTTGCCCCATCCTGCTCAGCCTCAGCCTGCTCTA
>JBBPLS010000300.1:0-27573 GCA_038089895.1 Boletellus ananas | reverse complement strand
TGGGTAGACCAGATGATGGCATTGAGCGGCAGGATTCCTCCGATAGCCCTTCCCCCATTAGTTCTCCAACATCTAGAAGGCGGAGATCGGTATGCTTCGTATGCGGGTCCTCAAATCACCATCGACCTGCATGTCGATCTTACAAATGCCCTTACTGCCACGTTTCCGCTCCCGGGCATCCCCAATACGCTTGCCCTCAACGCCTTTGCCCCAATTGCGGAAAGGCAGGACACTCCGCGCCTTTCTGCCCACGCACATCAGGGGATGATTTTCATGCCAGCGACGACGCCGGTGAGGGCTCGCACACCAGTGGGGATATCTTCTGAGTCGGTGCCTCCGATCTGCGACGGGGGTATTGTTACAATCATAGATGAGCGCATTGAATCTCCTATCCTTTCTCCGGTAGATTTCCCTCTCACTTCGACTTATTCCTTGATCACAGAGTTGGACAGCCTCTGGCTCGATGACTCGCCTATACCCGGCTTTCTATTCCACTCCACAGCCGGATAGGTCTCCTTCAGTTTCTATGTTACTGCTGATCACAGTTGCGCCACTGTACTTTCCCACATTCTTCTTTGGGCGCGACGCGACTTACACCTTCCGCATTTGGCCACGATTACACTTCCCCTATCTCACGGACGCTTACTCCTCCGATCACATTTGTCTGCGGTTGCGTGTCCCTTCCCCATTCACACTAGGTATCTCACGTCTACCCTAAGGCGTGTACAGCTATGCCTAGGTATTTATACGCGCCCTGTACTTGTAGGTTCTCCAGTTAGTTCTGCGCAATACATGCGTAGTTTCTACCTGTCCATGAGTCCTCGCGAGGATAGTGAGATCCCCTTCCTACCAATAGTCTTGCACCACTTGTTAAGTGTGCGCTCGACAGTTAGGTTCTACGCGTTCGCGTAACAGGTACCGCTGCTGAGCCAGAGCCATTTCGGAGTGGAGGAACTCGTGGAGTTCGTGCAGATCGGAGGTGAACTCCTGAGCATGAGAGGAAGTCAGGGAAATGGAGGTGTCGACAGAAATGTTTGGATGATATCCTTTGTTAGCGAAGAATGGTGAAACGCCGGTAGTGGCGCTAGGCGCATTATTGAACGAGAACTCCGCGAGAGGCAGGAGTTCCGCCCAGTTGTCCTATTGGTAGTTACAGTAGATCTGGAGATACTGCTTGAGGGTTTGGTTAGTCCGCTCGGTCTGACCATCTCCTTCTGGGTGATAACCGGAGGTAAAATGGAGAGTCATCCCAAGGGCTTTACCCAGGGAGCGGAAGAAGTGCGAAACGAATTCCGAACCTCTATCGGACGTGACGTGGGACGGAACTCCATGCTTGGAGAACACATGCATTACGAAAATTGTCGCTAACTCCGGAGCGGAGATGGTGTCGTGGGTGGGGATGAATATGGCTTGCTTGGAGAGATGATCTACGACTACCAGTATGGCAGTGTATCCGTCGGAGGAGGGGAGGTGTTCTATGAAGTCCATGGAGATTGAATTCCATGGCCGTTCGGAGATGGGGAGTTGCTTCAGTAGTCCATATGGACGATGACGGGGAACCTTGGCGTGAGCACACAAAGTGCATGAGCTGATGTACTCCTTGACTAGGGAGCGGATACCCGGCCAGGTATACTCTTGTCGGATCAACTCTAAAGTCCAATTTTGGCCAAAATGACCAGCGAGAGGGTGGTCGTGTTTAAATCAGAGGACCCAGAGGCGGAGGTTGTTAGCATCTGGAACGTAGATTCTTCCGTCGAGATGGAGGAACTGGTCAGAGCTGACTGACCAACGAGGGTCGGAGGTATCAGAGATGTGACGCTGAGCCACGGGATCGGAGGGAAGTGTGGAGAGAATGTCAAGGTGGAGCTGGTCCATGTCGACGAGGACTGCGGCGCGAATGGCGGGGGTGAGGAGGCAAGTAGCTCGAAGGGAAGATGCGAGCTGTTCCTGCGTGAATACTGGACGGAGGTTGTGGGGATTGACGCAAGCATAGTCCCTATCCCCCTCTTTGGGATAGATGTCCCAGCGTCTAGTAAGGGAATTGGGCTTAGCTCTGAGGTGTCCGGGACGGAAATGAATGACAAGGTGGAATTGGCAGAGGAACTCCAACCAGCGTGCCTGTCGCCGGGTCAGGAGTTTCGAGGAAGTAAAGTATTCAAGGTTTTTATGATCTGTGACAACGTCGACTGGAGAGGCGGAGCCCTTGAGGTAGTGCTGCCAGTGCTGAAAAGCTTCAAAGATAGCCAAAAGCTCCTTGTCATGGGTGTCATAGTTGAGCTCTGGAGTGGTGAGTGTTCGGGAGTAGAAAGCGACTAGGCGGACCTCACCGTCGGAGCATCCGATGGACAGGATACCAGCGATGGCATAGTCCGAGGTGTCGGTCTCGACGATGAGCAGAGCGTCTGGAACCCAATGGGTGAGGATAGGAGTGGAGGTGAAAGCAGCTTTCAGGCGCTGGAATGCGGAGCGGCACTCCGGGGTGAAATTCCAAGGGGCGTCTTTCCACGTCAAGTGGGTAAGGGGCACGACGATGCTGGAGTAATCGAAAATGAAACGTCGATAAAAGTTTGCGAACCCGAGAAAAGACTGGATGTCCTTCACCTTCCAAGGCTCCGGCCAATTGGAGATGGCCTTCACCTTTTCTGGTGACATGGAGAGACCCTCGGTGGATAACTGGAAGCCGAGGTACTTGACTGAAGCGGAGTGGAACTTGCACTTCTCCGGTTTGGCATAGAGGTTGTGCTGCCGGAGGTGGCGGAGGACTTCATGGACGTGCTTCTTGTGGGACTCAAGATCCGGAGAATAGATCAGGATGTCGTTGAGGTAGACGACGATGCAAACATCAAGGAGGTCGGCAAAAATGCTATTGATGAACCTCTGGAACGCTGCTGGAGCATTGGAAAGACCAAAAGGCATTACACACCATTCAAAGGAGCCGTAGTGAGTGTGGAAAGCAGTCTTCCACTCGTCGCCTTCAGCGATACAGACAAGGTGGTAAGCGTGACGGAGGTTGATCTTTGTATATATCCGGGCTTTAGACGGAGCGTCCAGGAGGTCGGAGATGAGTGGCAGCAGATACCGATCCTTCTTGGTGATCTTGTTGAGTCCTCAGAAGTCCACACACAAGCGGAGTGAACCATCCTTTTTGTAGACGAACAGGACTGGGGCTCCGTGAGTGGAGCTGGACTGTCGGATGAACCCATAGTTGAGATGCTCGTCGAGGAACGAGCGGAGGGATTCTAACTCAGTGGGGGAAAGGGAGTAGATAGTGCCCAGAGGAGGCGAAGCGCCTTCTTCCAGATCAATTTTAAGGTCGTACTCACAATGTGGAGCAAGCTTGCTTGCCTTGGCCTTGCTGAAGACATCTGCAAAATCGTGGTATACCTCCGGAACACCGGAAAGATCCGGAGCCGGAGCCGGAGCAGAGCTTCACTGAGTCCTCGGGCTGGAGATGGAGGGTGAATTGCACAGAGCCTTCGAGCTTGCAGGCACGAGCGTACGCTGCAGCATTGATGAAGGATATGCTTGGAGGGGATGGAGGAGGCGTATCGGGGATGGTTGGACCAAAGTCCGAGTCATCGTCGGAGATGGATGCGGGAGGAGGAGCCACCGGAGTGGACTCCACGGAGGGAGGTACTGGGGATGTTAGCACTCGTTGCGTGTTCGAGCGGAAGCTAATGCTGCCCAATACCCAATCAATCGACGGATTGTAGCAGGTGAGCCATGCGTGTCCGAGTACGAGCGCACAAGAGGAGTCCAATGGAGTTACAAAGAATGTTTTGGAGGTGACATCGCTGGAGGGAAAGTGGAGGCTGAGTTTGACAGTGCGGGAAATGGTCGTGTTGGATGATCTGTCCAGGAGCCGGAGAGAAACCAGAGGGACGTCGCGATATGGGAGAGAATGTTTATTAACGAATGACGAATCTACAAAACAGTGGGTGGAACCCGAGTCGACTAAAGCAGAGACGGAAGGAATGTCATACAGCGGAATAGAAACGGAAGGCATGAGGGCGTTGGGATCAGAAAGAGTGGATGCGTTGAGTCGGACCTCCATGATTGTACACTCAGAGTCAATGCAGTCCCCAGGGTGTACGGAGTTCTGGGGGCTGCTGACTATTTTTTTGGCTCCGCAGCAGGAGTGGAGGCGGCCGGAGTGACTGTCGCTGTGTGCGCCTTTGCCTTGGAGGCCTTGCTAGTTGACTTTGGACAATCCTTTGCAGTATGTCCGGGGAGTCCGCAGAACATGCAGAGGCCGTTCTTGAAGCGTCGCTGACACTCTTCCTCAGTCAGCTTGCCGTCCTTGCCCAAGTGTGAGGGCATGTCAGACGAAGCAGGCTTGCTGAGGGCGGGTTTGGAGGACGACGAAGTAGTCGCCTTGGGCGCGGAGGAGGTACCAGAGGTACCAGAGGATCTGTTGGCGGAGGTGGATGACGCCGGGGTGGACTTGGGGGTGGCACCGGAGTTGGAGGGCGTGGGCTTGTTTTGACGGGTGATCTCCGATTTCCGTTCCCAGTACCTCACATCGATGGTTTGTGCGAGGGTCCAGAGTTGGTTGAGTGTGGCGGGTTTGCTGACGTGGGAGGTCTCGTCCTTGATGCGGTCCAGAAGACCATTGTAAAAGATGTGACGGAGGGCACCTGGCCCATAATCATCTACCTGTCCTGCCAACCGATTGAACTCGATGACGTATTTATTGATCCGTTGACCATCCTTCATCGTCAAGTGGTCGAGCTGATGTTCCGCATCTCCGACCGGATCGTGCGGACCGAAATTTGCTTTTAGTTCTTCGATAAATGTTTCATAGTCATCCATCCACAGAGGACGGCGACGGTAAGTAGCAGAGTTAAGGAGGTCTGGTTCAAACCATTCCAAGGCCATCCCCTTCAGGTAGGACTGTGCAAAGACAACTTTAGCGCGATCCAGCCGGAATGCCTTTGGGCGGTCCTGGAAGTTGAGCTCGCACTGCACCAAAAAGGTGCGGAGTTTGCGAGGGTCCGTTCTGTTGAACATGTCGGGCTCGCGGACCTTGGTCTGAGAGGAGGAGGTGTCGCACTTGGAGTTCGCTTTCGCGAGCACATGGATCACCTGAGTTAGGGTGAGCATGTTGTCGGGGGGTGGAGATGGGGATCGGGTAGATGGGATAGGAATGTTGTGGGGAGATGGCTGACGAAGTACACCATCCCAGCTTCCGTTGCCCGGATCGTCAGGGTCATCACCGGGGTCGCCGCCCAGAGCAGGCGCAGCCGCTATGGCGGGATTGTCCAGAGCAAGGTCTTCGTCCCTGTGAGATGTGCTGCTAGGTAGCTGCACGCAGCCAGGACGGGAGGGAGTGGGAGTCGTTCTTCTGCTCAAGGGCGGAGGAGAGCTATGTCACGCCGGAAAGGAGAGGAAGCTCCCCAATCCGGGTGGTGGCGGAGGAGTGTCAGGTCGAGGGTTGGCGCGGGCTTGAGCACACGTCTGGATAATGCGGGTAGTCATGTCGTAGGTACAGACGAACGCACAGGCGTGAGTTCGAATATACTGTCAAGTCCGGTCCTTCTCTGCTCTACTCCAGTCGGTCGGAGGCGCAGGAGACAAGGGGACGGGATGGCGGGTACGGAGTTGGGTCGGAGCGGGAGGACGTCGGCTTCAGCGATGTGGCTAGCACGCTGTGCCTCTGTACGTTCGTGTCCTCGTATTTCAGAGGGCGGGATAGAGAGTATCGGAGACGGAATCCGACGGGGATCAGAGGAGAAGAGACTTAGGTGATATTCGAACTGAGATATTACAGCGGAGAGACAAGGCTTTATATATGGAGGACAGAAGCAAATTACTAACGGAGAAGTAGGTGATCAGTAATCATAAACCCTCAGAGTTATACTCTGGAGACACGAAGGCCCGAGCTGTGCTTCGCGTAGTGAGCACAGCGACAGGAGAGTTCTACGTGCGATGTCAAAGTAGAATGGAGCAAACACGAAAGGAGAAAACAGAGACAAGAGGAACGGAAAGACAAGTCTGGAAGTGGAGTTCGATGGAGTTGGTCCGGAGCACCGGAGTTGAACTTAGGAATATGACAGGCAGCCTCCTTGGCACATGTGACATTTACTGATAATGCTGCCGAGTTGGAGTTTCTTTCCCACCAGCAAGCAAAGGCAGCAATGCTCCCAACTGGGCCAACACAGCCTCCTGGCCCTCCTCCTCCTCTGCATGGCAAAAAGTGGAAGGTAGTTGAGGTTGATACCCTCTCAAGGATTGATCATGAGTTGGACTCAGAGAGCCAACCTAAAAAACGGGTTTTGAAAGGTAAGTGTTTCACATTTTTTGATATTTATTTACTAATAAGGATAGGTCATGCCATCACTCCACCTGCAAGTCTGCCACAGCTGTCAAACATAGCCAATGCCAACAATGGGTCTGATGGGGGCCTCCTTCCAGATGTTCAAGTTGCCGATGTAGATGGGCCCACCAAGAAGGCACAAGGTGACCGTACTCAAGATATCAATGCGTTTTTCTCCTCACCACATTTGAAGAATGACAAAAAATATAGAGACTGTAGTGCTTGCTTGTATATTTCACGTTTTTACTAGGCATTGCTTTTTGCTCAGGATTCCATTACTTCCATAGTAAGCTACAGAACAAATCAGTCACGATCATCAATGAAGTTATGACACTGCGGTGCCACCAGCAAGCCAATCATTCAGTTGAGTATTGAAAATGGGTGGCTGACAATGATTTCATGTCTATGCTGCCCAAAGATGCTAAGTGGCGTCCTGAGATGGCTCATGAACCAGCTAGATTGTCAAAATCTGAGCTTAGCAGGCAATCCTCACTTGACACCCATCTAGTAGCCAAGGAGCAAGTTGTCTGCTATTCTGATTCTGCCTTGTGGGATGCTACTGTCTGATGGATTATCGAGACCAATCAGGTGGGTGTAACAATACTGACATATGATCCTAAATTCCTAATCACAAATGATTACAGCCCATCTCCACTCTAGAACATCGCTTGTTCCAAACTATACTGCACATTGTCTCCTGTGCCACGAATGGAATCAACATACCCAGCTGCAAGATTGTGCATCAAGCAATTGTCAACCTTTTCCACAAGAATATCAAAAGTCTTTGTCAAACATTTTCGGTGAGTGCTACAAGTTACATTACTAAGCTTTGCTAAAAATACCCTATCAATAGAGTGAGGTTGTTCGAGGGCGCATCAATCTGACATGTGATGCTTGGCAGGCATCAAATGTTGATGCTTACTTCGCAGTGACTGCCTCATGGATTGAAGAATGGTCACTGCATGTATGGACCCTTCAAACTGGGCTCCTGGGCTTCATTCAGGTCAACCATGCTCACAATGGAGTTCGCCTTGGACAAGCCCTCTACAAGGTAACAAAGCGTACTGGGGTATCACACAAGGTATAAAATGATATAGTATTTACTTGTACTAATGGATTTTATTAGATTGGCTATGTAACCAGTGACAATGCAAGCAACAACAACATGATGATGGATGAGTTTGGGTGGCACATCTCTGCCAAAACAGGTGAGATATTTGACACTAAAAAACGTCGATTGCGGTAAGCTACCCATATGTTAACACCACTGGTCTAACGTCTTGCCACTGCAGTTGCATGGCCCATGTAATCAACCTTGTCACCCAAGCATTTCTGGGGACTGTCAGCACCTCTAAACATTATGACCCCGCCTCTCCTGAGGCAGACTTGGTCTCTACAAGTGACAAAGATGATCGTAATGTGATTGGCATCATTTGTGCCATCACTGTCAAGGTAAGTGAAACAGTTATCATATATATTCTGTTTCATACAGTGTCTTACAGGCACAATCATCAGCAAAATGGAAAGAAATGTTCAAGAGTATTCAGACTTGTAACCACCCATTGCAGCTACTGCTCAACATGAAGGTGCGGTGGTCATCTACCTTCATTATGCTTTGTTGTGCACTGGACCTGAAGGAGGTAAGAGATCTGGCCATCCAATGTTTGTCTGCATTAACCAGTTTCAGGAGGTGAACACTTTCATTGCACGGCTGGGTTTGCAAGAGCAGGAAAGCGAGAAACGCCGCAAGTTATACAAGCTACAATTGAACAACATTGAGTGGGAACATGTCCATCAAGTCTTGACATTACTGGTGGTATGTACAATTTTACTGCAGTTGGTTATAGAGATGCTCATTGCTGCTCAGCACTCTCAAAGTATGCTGAGAATGCCCAACATGCATTCTCAAGTGAGCATGGCCCCACTCTCCACACTGCTTTGCAAGCACTGGAAGCACTTCACAAAGTATGGTCAGCATGGGCGAGGAGCAAGAAATACAGCAAGTTCAGCAATGCACTAGAAGTCAGACTGAGGAAGATATCAACTTATTACAACCATACATCAACATCCGATGTGTATATCATTGCTATGAGTGAGCGTCCAATTGTTCTATCTGTTATATGTCTAATAAACAATTATAGTACTCAATCCAAATCAGAAATTGAACTATATCCATACAAATTGGGGTGAAGCACTCTACAACGATGCAATGCACCATGCCAAAACTATTGTACATTATTATCGAGTAAATAGGATAACTGGGATTAACATGTAGAAGTATGAGGAATGCTACCATGCCATGTATGGCGAAGCTAGGCTGCCACAGGCTACGAATCAGACATGTCCTGTCACATGCCAAAACCCAAAGGTTGGAGCACTCTTGAATGAGCTAATGGACAACAATGACAGGGACAGCAAAGGTGGACTGGTGACTACCAGTGAGAGCTGGCAGTGGGAAGACCCTTTGAGGCCATGGCTGCACAGCTTCCACAAATACCTCAATATGCAAGACATTCTCGGCAACCTTTCAATTATCCAATGGTGGGGCCTCAATTCTGTGTGGTATCCAGTCTGGGGGTCACTCACATGCGACTTTCTGTCAATCATGTCAAGCTCTGTTTCATCTGAGCACATATTCTCATCAGCAGGCATCACCATTAGCAAGCGGCATAACAGTCTCAAGGCTGACATTGTTGAAGCACTTCAATTCCACAAGTGTACATCAAAGTCAAATTTATTATTTTGACAAGAATTGTCTGTGTTGGCTGAGACTACTCAAGAGGGGGCCAAATCAGACAAAGATGATGAAGATACAGGTGACAAGGATTGGGAGAATTGGGACTGCCCTGTAGTAGCTCTGTAGTAGTGATTGTGTGACACCCAATATGATGCCCAATATGACACATTAGAATCAACAAGCCACAGCCTCAGTCTAAGCCACGGCTTCAGGACTGGGCCGGGCCCTCGTTAGGGGCTTTAGGGGGCTCAGGGCCCGGCCTGTGATTTATTTAGGCCCAAGCCCCTCTAAGCCAGGCCCAAGCCAGGGCTTTCGGGCCAAGCTGGGCCGGCACAGCACTACCCACCACAATGACTGTCATGACTACACCAAGCAAGAAGGTTAGGGATTTTGAGCATAATGAGTGATGGTCATATGGGTCACATAGTTGCTCAACTAGAGCTGCTCCAGGGCAGACTGTATGTCAGAGGATATGAAGGCTACAAGATACATTCAGTGAGTGACTGTAGTAGAGGGGAGAGCAAGTGAGGGGAGTGTGGAGCCACTGAACAATACATGAAGCCCCAGGATGGTACCTTTATCTTCTATCTGGTCTTCCTGACTATAACCAGATGTTTTTCAGCTCCCAGAGCAAAGTGGGTGGATCTTGTATAGCAGGGCTACAGCAAGCCAGACCAGAACATCAGGAATTACACTGGATAGCCCATTGGAGTTGCTGCTATATACCAGATCAATATTGTTGTTCCATGGAGCAAGCACTCACTTGTCAAAGCCTCCTCTTCAAAACTGCCAATCCTAATCACCTGCAGGGCCTCAGCTTGTGTCACAAGTTGGCCATGTATGTTTACCTTGACCAAATCATGCAGAAAATGAGCATAGGTTCTGATAGCAAACAAAATTGTTGTGCAGAGTGCCAGTGTTTGTGACAGAAAGTGGCACATTGCAGTGTGGATCATTGATTAATCTGTCCATTGATCGTTCTCATGATCCTCACACATCAGATGTTAGAATTCTTCTTTCCTTATCCCTTATCGCCCTATTGCTATCTCTTATCTCTCTATTTTTGCTATCTTGATTAGTCAGAAGTCTAGACCTATGATGTAGGCTTAGTAATATGACATCATAGATAAGAAAGTAGTATATAGGTAGGGACCTCAGTCATGTAATTCCCTAAGTGCGGAATAATCATTCCTTCGCCCTACGATCTCACTTTGAGTGACTGGGTGAATTTCTGACATCAGAGATACCACAATGACATGTTTCCTATCAGTCAGGTCCCAAACACTGATCTTCTGTGTGAGATGCTGGGTCATGGCTGGAAACTAGTCCATGGCAGTCAAGTTGAACACAACAAGTCAGTGCCCAACTACGTCTCGTCTCTTGTTCCATCTGTTCTGCACAAGCGAGTGGATGTCAGTGGTACCCAAGGCGTAAGCATAAGCCACCCATAATAGACCAGCCGTGAAGGTGGGAAACACTCCCATTTCAGACGGGAGCTAAACAGATTGGTTGATCTACACCGTTCAGTCAGATGCACGGAGGCTGGCTTCAGTACCTGAAAGCTGATTTTGCGGTATCAGAAGATGCTTCACAGGCTCGGCCATGAGGCTGTGCGATTGGATAATGGTAGTACCTCGCTGCCGCTAGCGATAACAGCCATTAAATCAATATCAAGAACAGTACTGCCTGAAGAGATGATCCAGGTGAAAGCGACCAGCGGGATTGAGTAAGCATTCGCCATCTTCTGTTGCAAAAGAGAACTGGACCCGCACTGTATGATCTGCAAGGTCGAGCGATGGTCCTGCCACTGATGGATCGATAACTTGACACGCAAGGTGGACCAAGATCATAGATCAGTCATGCGAGGTCTCCTATTCCTGTATGCGCTCGTCCGTCAAACAAACCCGACGACAGTCACATGAGGTGAGATTTTTTGGGGATTCTGCGAGAACGACGGATTAAACCTTGAGTACGGCTCATTTGCACGGGAATAAAGTGGATCCTTATCCCAGCTCGACGTCAACCAGCTCGGTGGAGTATCCGAACGGGAGTGGCATGGCAACGACTGCATGGCAAAGAACACCAGCACGGCTCCAGCGATTGTTTGGCGATGCCCGCAAGTGTACAAACAAAGATCGCCGAACCTCGGGCTTTGTGCAGGAAGGCTCCTTCCCACTGCCCGCTCTACCAACCAATCTATGTGGGGTCGCATCTTTGTCCGAGTTTGCCGTCGTATCCCACCTCGTGGTTTGGCTAGCCCCATCGGCAGGGGGCGACTGCTGGGTATCGAGGAGGGACCCCTGATCTTCACGGCGCTGGCTCCAAGGTTGCTCCCTAACGACTGGGACCATCCAGAGAACCTGACATCCAGGACGCTGAGTGTTAGCCCCACCCTCCGACGAATATCCTGACATTCACCTTGTCAGACAATTTCTAGATGATGAGACTGTATGCAAGACACCGACGATTGCGGTGGATGCTGTGCTGGCGGCCGAGCAAATATTGCGAGATGACTAGCGACTTCTCTCCCGAGAAAGGTGTGCAGCGGTGACGTGCACAAACCTTGGGCTCACCCATGATGTCCCCAGAGACTTTTCCATACTGGGTTGGAGCAACGCGTGTATAGTATCCACCGTCATGCCTTCATAGACCATTGAAACTTCACATGGAAGCTTACTGTATCTCCTCTCTGCGTGTCAGCTGACAATTGATGACAAAGGGTCGGACAACGTTTACTGGCAGGACAGAGTGTGCAGCCTGCACAGGCAATGCGTACCATCAACGCATCATAAAGGAATCGTTGTCGAGCGTATTGTATTTCGGACGGAAATGACCGTCTGAATCCTGTGATGAGGCCGGGTGTGAGTACGGGCCACACCCAGGCCCGGTCTGAGTTCCCTTGTCGGGTGTACCGAGTTCAGTGGCTCGTCTGACCCCAATCGGTGTGCATATGAATTGTGTCCAGCGAGTGTCGTCTCATAGTCAACTACCCACCGAAAGACGATATGCAGTAACGAAGATCCTACGGACATTGGTCGCGAGAGCAGCGAATTTGATCTATTTGTCTGTAGGGATGTGCTTTGAGACGGCGCCCGGACGTTTGCGCCCATCTACTGAAGGTCTCAGCAAACGCTCGATGCAGTTTTATTCTTGTGCTCAGGCCGATCGCACGACGCCGCTGGGCACGACGATTATGGCTGTGTTTGTAGAATGATAACCATCCGCGCGACCGAGTCCGGGTCGAACCCCACATCCAGTGACAGTGTACGGCTTGTCACACCAAGTACTGCATTTTCCGTGATTCGGGACTCCGACAAAGGGTATGCAGCGCTCACGAGGCATCCACAAAGAACGGGTAGATAAAGGACGCATACGATGACAAGACAGCAGACCATGCACACCCACCCTAGATTCGACACAAAGGAGAGCAAGAGACGTCAAGAGCGATTACTATCAGGAATCCATCGAGCGACGCTGACACCCATGTGCCGGGAGGAGTTCTGAGAGGTGTGGAACCAAAGCTACCCCCAGAACGCCAGGGACACAGCAGGGGAGATTATCTTCGCGCAACATCTTCGTTGCGCTATCCAGAAGTCGGGGTCGGGACACCACCCATCCGCAATTTCAACAAGGAGGCAGGCACGGTCAACAAAGTTGGATGTCGCAATCGCCAGGAAACGGAGCATGGTCTCCAGCCGTGCACCGCATACTCAGATTGTGTAAAATATTCTGTAGGCATCCTCGGGCCTTTGCGTGCGTGTGTTCAAGAAGCTGGAGGCAGTAATCCAACAGGGGCCCTTCACTCAACAAGAAATGGAAATGCTGCGCATTGAATGTTCGCTACACAAAGGATTGAAGGGGGGGGGGGGTCAAGCAGAGGGAGAAATGTAGGTGGCAAACAACCATGCGTGCCACAGTTTGGCTCGACGAGGCTCAAGCAGGAGGGGAGATCAAGCAGGGGGGATGATGGAAAACGCCCAAGCGTGCCTTGGCTCACCTCCGTGGGAGAAATCACGTGTTGGGCACCGAAAGAGCACAAGGACCATGGTGCTGGGAGTCATAACAAACGGAGCTGGCACAAACGACGCGATGGCATCGCAGCGTCTCGAAGGCCGTAGTGGGTGTCGCATCATTCCCTCCGGCGACTCAGCCAACCTCTGCCGGTCCTATGCTCCACACTGCCGATGGCAATAACGATACTTATCGTCTGCTTTCATGCATAGACATCATGCAGGCTAGTGCAGAGCGAGGAATCCACGCAGAGCACACAATTGGACTCCGGCATACGCAAGGTGAACGCCCTGAGCCTTGGTTGCTGCGATTGCCACATCCCATATTTTCTCCCGCATCAGTGCAAACGAAAAGAACGATGAGCTCATCGGTCTGGGCTGTGCGGTCGTATTGCAAAGGACAGATCGTCGTCAAGGGGGGAGGGCACCAGAATCAGTACGGCAGCGCTACTGCCGCCACGCGAGCACGCTTCCAGGGATCGGCCGGGTTATCCCAATGACTGCACCTCGGACGTGCACGTAGGACGAAGTGTACGGTAAGAGAAGGACTACCTCGTAGTCAGTTTGATGCTTCAATTAAGCCAATGAAGGTCATCTGTTTAACATCACATGAGGGCGGCTGAGAGCGAAGATTGGTGGACGTCCATTGGAGACTCGCTAGAGCTGATCATTTGTTGGATGCAGCATTGTCTTTGGACATCGCTAGAGTGCAGGAGAGTGATGGACGGGTGTGGGGAGAGTGCGGGAGCGCAAAGCGCTAACCGGCCGGCCAGGCTGCTAGAGGCGTGTGAGCTGCAAGGCGGGTAAGAAACCTTGCAGAAGAGTCTGTAGGCTGATGTGCAGTTGCGCTTGCAGCCCATACGGAGATAGCTACGAGGCAGAGAGTGGATGCGATGAACAGAAGAACCTAGTGGCGTGGCGAGCGCGACCGAATGAGCATGGTGCCAGCTCACTGACTCGGACAAAACTAGTTGGGTATCAGGCAAGCCTTCAGACAGGACAAGAACGGCTCTAGGTAAATACTAAATAAATATCTCGGTCGCCCGCCAAGAACATCATACCCTCTTCCTCCTATCGCGTGGCCCTCGACATCAGTTTCCCCGGTCGACAACGGTTCTCGCTCAGACCCAAGCCTGACTTGCGCGATCCCGGTCCATTGGCACCAATTCGATCTCCTCCGGATTCTCTGCATCTCCTGCCGAGATCTGCTCCTGCATTGGTGCGGCTTCCGCAAACATGATCGCAGATACCCTCGTGGTTTGACTGGCCGCAGGGTATGACCCTATTCCAAATCCGCTATCAATCCCACACAACCCCCTACGGCAGTCATGGTCGTATAGCTCGCGTACACTGAGGATGAACCGTGGCATCATGACGTATAGGAGTGGGGACGGAAGGACATGCAGGAAGATCGTGGCAAGCATGTTGGGCGCAAGCTCATTGTCAGCAGCGTTGGGAATGTTGTAAAGCACATTCCTAGCAGGCAGGTCAGACGAATAAATGTGTCTACAAAGGGAGAGACGTACAAGAAGAAGTAAAGGATGCCATCCCTGACAAAGAGCTTGAAATATCGATTGGGCTGCCATCGCCTCGTTGCTCTGTACATTTGGTTCGACTCCTTCAAGGCCTGAATAAGAGCAAGAATAAAAAGTAGAATGGCAAGGGTGATTCGTAATACTGTTTTAGGAAGTAAGTAGACGGTCAATGGAACGCTCAACCTAGTACTGCAATATGCGAGATCTTGCATCCGTACCACCGTTTGAACGACTAGTGAATGGGAGGTGAGGTGGGTCGCGATGCTGATGCTGCTATCTCATTCTGAAACACACCTGGTTGATTGGCATTGGGAACGCCGTATACTGCAATAATTGCGAAGGAAACGACAGTTTGCGCCGCAAGGATGAACAGGAGGATGGAAAGGATAGTTCTGGATCGATTCCACATCGCATAAACACGTAGGGTCATCATGACTAGGATCAAAACTCATTCAGCGCAGACGACTCGATCCACATATAGCAACTCACGATCGGCCGCCATGAGAAATAACGGAAATATCCATTCTCCAACCAAGTTAAGCACGGTGCCTTTGAAACACTATGCTTTACCTTGTTGGTATCAGAGGAATCTGGTGGTATGCGTACATCTGCTTGATCGTCAACGGTACCGTTCGTCTGATTGTGAAGTCGGACGCGTACAACTGTTCAGAACGCATCTCTCAGTCACGCCAGCAGACCGCACGTAATGCAGAAAAGCTTACTTCGACAGGTCCGGGTATGAACGAAGAGCCAACTGGGGACATGGTGGAGGCTGGGTCAGTCTAATCAATCTCATTATCTGCTGCATTGATCTTACCGAGCGCATTGAGACTTTGGGGAGGCATTGGGGGGTTTGGGGTGAGCATATAGTGCAATAGAGATCAACTGTGGCGCGTGGACGTACATCATCCAGAGAAGTCCGACATAGCGGACCTATTGGAGTCACTGGTTGAACCGGAACAGGCAGTCGAAGGGTTGATAGACACACAAACACATATATTGTCGATCCCAAGGTCCAGTGACGATGCTGTAAATGTGAATGACATGGCACCTGCTCGACGGTTGCAACTTGTGACGTCCATACCCAAACATGCTCTACCTCGTGCACAGTTAGATGGCGAATGATGTGCGCAAAAGAGACTGAGACACCTCTCTTGGAAAGGTCAAGACTGTAGAATTACGTTATTCTAAGTGGAAAAGAGGTGGAAAGGATGAAATGACATACCATAGTCGTATCCCACTACACTGATCATCACGACTACAGCGGTCGACAAGGTGAGTGACCGGATGCGATAATGAACGGCCATACAGGAAAAGTAGTCATCTAACAGGTGCTGCTTCAGAGCGGACTGCACGTTGGATGACATGAAGGACACGAGACACGGTCAATCAGTGACGGCAAAGAGGCGAGGAAGCAGGTAAGGAGTCGGACTCCTTCCCATCCTTGTGCTGGATACTGAGAGCCAGTACAGCGAGGGCGGCCCGATCCCATACTTTGTGTTTGCATGTATTTTGGTACATCATGTGATCCGCATATCGAACTTTATTCCAACGGTTAGCTTCCGAGGTTCGTGTCCTGACACTCGGCATCCTCGGCAGTCGTCAGCAGTGGCGACAATTCAGGCTCTTTTTATTCGAATCTAAATCCATTCAACAAAGCTGATCATGATTCCGTCGGCCCCGCTGACTCGCGCGCCTTGCCTGACTCCTCACCGTAATAGTTGTCGTCGCCGGGTGGCCTATTCTTCGCTGGCTTCACCTTCTGGCGCTCTCGCTCGCGTGGAAGATCGTATTAACCAAGTTCACGCAACTAGGATGTCGCCTCACTCGAAGCGGCGGTGTGCGTAGGAGCCTGGCTGGAACCTAGCCTTGTGACACTCAGATCGAATAGCACAATCACCGATCGGTGCCTGTGCACATCTAGTCCCTTGTTCCATCAGTTCTGGGACCAAACAATTATCAGTAGTGCTCAAGGCAGTGGCACGACAAAGCCCATCGATAACGGACCAGCTGCAACGTCGAGGAACTCTCCCGCTTGTAACCTCCAGCGGAAGCTGAATGAGTTGGTTGACCTACCGCATTCGGTTGGAAACAGTAGGAGATGTTCCGCCTTGGGAAACAAGTGGTCACGAGACTGCGCCATCTGATAGGTTCAATGACAATACCGGCACAGGAGCCATCAAATAGACGCTGCCGTCCTCGGGGATGATCTATGTAGGCGAAAGCGACCGGCGGGATGGAGTGCACATTGACCGTTTTCGTTGCAACTGGACTTACAACGTGTAAGTTACAAGGTCGAGGGATGAGTCAATAGCTTGACAGGCAAGGTAGACCAAAGTTCAATGGTGCAAGGGGGACGAACACTCCCATTCCTGTATATCCTCGCTCGCCAAGTAAACCCGATGACGGCCTGGTTCCCAACGAGGGTTTGGGGAAGGGAGAGGTACTTGTAGATGTGGTCATTCGACCACAGTGTGCAGAGCCAACAGTCCGAGAGGCGATGATTGCCTCGTGCAATGTGGTCTCTGGATGGAGGGAGAGCAGGCCCGCTCGGACGATGTTGAGCCTATCCAAAACCTGGTCATCGGCAGCCGAAAACGAGAGCGACTAGAGAAGTGAGGCACTGCAAACGCAGTAAGGAAATAATGGCCGTACCAGCGGGTTGTTGACTCGCGATCTAAGTGTGGCAGTCATGCCGTCGTGCTGATCCATGAATGTGTCCGCCGGCGTGGGGTCGGACTCTGGTAAACAACAGACGAGCGGAGCTTCTGGAGCCTGGCGAGCGCGAGCTGCAATCCACTTAGACCGGAAGGCATGGTGGTCCCTAATCAAGGGTTTGAATGTCGCCTCCTGTCTCTGCGAGTCGGGGCTCGAAAAACGTGTTCCGCTGCTCTCTAATGCCCGTACTTCAGCGAGGACACGAAGACACTGGCCTGGTCCAAGTTCACGAACGTGCTTTTTTCTGACTCGGATGAATCTTTGGCGCAACTTCGGTTGATCCGTCTTCAGATGGCGTTGGCGCGGACAGCATAGCGTCGCATAAATGTATTCGAGTGCTAGTAACGGCCTCTGGTGCTCGAGCAGCCCGTAGGAGTGGCCTTGCGCCACCAGCGTCGACTGATGAGAAGCCTCCTTATTCTACCCACTCTCATCTTCGGGAGTGGGGTCGTGTCCGGCATGTCCTTGCACCTCCGCCTCTCGCGGCCAGTACCCTCACATAGCAAGGTAGACGCCCTAAACGACCCCGGGAGGACGGTGGTCCGGGTAGTGGTAGCTCCCTGCCGAGAGCATTCGCCGCCTCGATACAACTAGCCCTGCCCGCCTTGCTACTCTCCGCCGCCCTGAGCACAGGCCTTGTGGACGGTGGACCCCGATCTTCTAAGACGGGTGACCGACCGACGGTCTGGCATGCGGGATGACGGCCCGCCTCGCACGCAGTCCTTGCGCTTTGGATGTCGCGTGACGCGGGCATAGAGGATAAGGATGGTACGATAATGGTGGACTGAGGTAGAGGTAGAGTGGGAGAGATAGAGAGGGGGTGGGCGCAAGCACTAGCCGACCCCGAAAGACAAAAAGCCTGTTGAGTGAGGGTGAGCTGCGAGGGTGGGCTGGGAGACGAGAGGGTTCAGGCACATGGGGCCCTGGAGGAAGAGCTGCGAGGCGGTGAGACTAGTGGAGCGGCGGGTGCGAAGGAGCGACGAGCAGTGCTGGGGACGCTGAGGACGAGCAGGAGGGCGGCGGCGCGAGAGAAAAGGTCATCACAGAAAAAACAGAAGCATTACAATCCCATAACACAATTATAAAGCTTTGCAATCATTCTATTATTCTGAAGGAAAGGATTAGAAAAGGATCAGAAGGGATTACAACCCTTCTTTTTTCTCTGAGATGGTCGAGTTACTGTGACTGTGCTCGTCCCTTGCTGAGCCTCAGCTGCGAGTGTTCCCTCCGTACCGAGCATCCTTGGATATCGGCCGAATACGCCTTTTGCCATCCAGTAATGAACGCACGAGTATGTCGCCCAGCCGTTGGTCATCCGTGCATCTGACATGAATTGTCCTTTCCGTGACACCTACCACACTCGTGGCTTTGGGCCAATATTCGTGCTGAGAATTTGTTTGTCGTGGGGCTCAGCAGCCGTTGGATGCTTGTTTGTACACGACGAGCTTGATCAAAGGACCGGACAAACGTTTGTGTCGGTACATCTAAATTTGTTCAGCGCTCCACTCTCGCCTTGCCATTCGCTCAGATCCCAGGTTCGATTAGCTTGGTCAGGAGGCAACGACGTTCTTGATATCACTCTGACAATGCCTGCAACAGTGGTCATGCGGTGGTAGCGAGTACTCGTGTCAGCTTCTTTCTTCGGCTAATACGCCTTCTGATTTCCAGGATCATGTCTCAGGAGACCGGGTAGCTTCCAAGTCTCGGACTGACACCGGAAGCAAAAGTATTCCTCACAGGCACAGAGGCTGCGTCAATACCAAGCTTTGCCATACTAACACTCGAGGTACTGCTAGTCTCTCGTATAGAACGGAATGAAGATTTGGCGAGGACGGGCATTGGTCAGTGGCATCAAGCTTTGCTGCCTCGGGGCCACTGCGTTCATCTGGAAAAAAAAAATAGATGAGAAGATAATATAGTACTATATAGCACTATATAGCACGCATATAGTGCTGACAGCACCTGTAGACTTCTGTTTTTTTCCAGATGTTCAGGGCTTAACTGACGGAAACATTACCGCTCTGGTATTTTTGACCCACCGTGTGCGTCGGAGTAGAGATCAACGGGACGAGGTCCTGTATTGAGTCCTGGATACCTCCTGGCCCATGCCTTGTCGGGTTGCGCTGTTCACAACAAAATCCGTCTGTCCTCACCCCAAGACTGACCCGGGTGAGTCGCGTCTCCCTGAAATTCCGTTCATGATCATGATCATCGGTTTCAGCTGGGAAATCTCTTCGGTTCGGAGGTGACGGGGTTGATGGGCGGTTGCGCCATGAGCCAAAGACACGCACGCGAGTTTGCGCCATGAGGTGTCGTTTTTTGTGTTTGCACGATGGCTCGCTTGGCAAAAGTAGCAAACACTAATCATGACGTGGCTTCCGACAGGGGATGCGCTGGCCGTTAAATCACCCGGACATGTTTCAGTCACTGGGATTAGCCGTCACTGGCGCACTGGAGCATTCGTGAAACGGGTCCCGTAAGTGCATGTCTTCCGACCTACAATCCGCTCTCGAGCTGCTCCAGCTTAATGATTACATATCTGGTATGTTCATCGATCGTCCTATCCGACCGCAATGATTATAGACTACTGCAGTAATGATGGTTAGCTTGGTGGTATATGATTACAGTACGCCGTCTTACCCTTCCCGCTTCTTTTTTTTTTCACGTAGTATAAATGCGATCCTACAGTCCTTACCTTCCCAAGAGAGGTATCCCACTCTCATCTGCATTGCCTGTTTTCGACCTAACAGTCTTTAAAGATAGACTATATTTGGGTGCGTAGACGAGAATCATAAGCAGATGTCGTAATGTCGATACACCACAGCAACGTGGCTGGACATAGGGATCTACCCTATTCGTTCTGGTGTATATAAGGCTCCTCAATTACCAACCATCTTTCATTTGACGACTCTGATAGGCTCGTTACGTCGGCCTTTGTTGGATCATGTAAGTCTACAGATCTTATTCGCATTCGCCGACATGTGAACCTGGACCCCGTGCCCAAGTGTTGAGGCACTTGGTACGATCAGCATCACACTCAGATAGGGCGATTACACTGATCCTACACATCCAAGTCGGCTCCTCGTTGGTACCTGGTCCCACCAGAGTCAGTCTCTCTTGTACCCGATTTGTTCGTGTGACTGAAGACACATTACAACAGACGTGTGTATGCACCCGAATTCCCCGTTCGAGTAATGACAGTCAAACAGCTGTACGCACATCACTTGAATTCTCTACAATGTCAAAGACATAGCATATATGTAATATCGCAAAGGTACTGCCCTGTATCTGGTCGCAGGATGGTTGCTTCCGGTGTTCCTTGCTGCTGCTGATAGTAAGTTTTCAAATCCCAAACTCGACTCTTCGTAATCAATTCTGTCCTCAGTGATGATGATTCTCCGTGTTTACGCCATGTGGAATCGATCCAAGATAGTTCTTTCCATCCTTCTGTTTAGTTACATAGTCCAGGTTGCTACTGTGACCGTTGCCGTGGCGGTATACAACCCAGACACTCTTATGCCGGGTATGCATCTGCATAAATCAGTAACAGTACAAGTCCCTGTGACCTTTCCACCGTCTCATATTTCATTTCTAGATATGGTGGTTCGAATACGTGACCTTGCTTATTGCAATGCTGTGATCAAAACATCGTGGACCGTATTCATAAACCTTTCGACAACCCCGCGGTTAATTTTCGGTATACTGCTTTTCACTCTCGCTCTTACTAAGGCCATACAGTCCATGGAGTTGCACAAAGTGACGAGACGATGGCAGCCTAACAGGTACATCAAACTCTTCATCAACGATGGCATCCTATACTTCTTCATGTACGTCTATCCCTCACCCACGCAACCGTCCTGTTTTCCGAATTCCTCGATCCTTCTCGTTCTACTAGGAACATGTGGTACATTATCATCCTCCTTCTCCAGCGTGGGGTCCAGTTCGACAACTTTGCTTTGCTCCTCCTGGAAGCAGTCCCGCTCGCTATCGTGTACATCTTGACGCCTCGGTTCATCATTAGCGCGCGAGAGCTGTATGAGAACGACTGCAATCGTGGGCTGTGTGGGATCGATAGCGGGTTCGGAATAGGACCACATCATACGGACGTCGAAAGCTCGTCGGTACTCGCGATGGTATTCGCAGAAGCCGCACCGGCGCAAGGTCACGCAAACACGGAGGACACGGAAGGGATTCAATTGATGGTAATGGACGGTGCGCACCAAGGTTGAAAGAGGGTGCTTGGCTGGTTGACGTCGGGGACGGAACGGAAGCAAGAGGGTTCTTCTTTGAGCGGGACGCGGACATGTGTCTATCTGGCACACGGCCCACCCTTTGTCTGTGCTACATGTGTATTCGTTCGAATCCGACTGTTCGATGAAGTAAAACGCTCAACCAAGTTTCTTCCCTCCCAGTACGCCTCGTTGATAGACCCGACAAAGCTGTCACGGTAGTATCATGATCGTTTGGGGTACACGCTCCTGTCAGAGTGGCTTCAGTGGCCGGCGTCACAAACTAGAGGTGTTTCATCCTGCCAGCGAAGTGACCCGACGTACACGGTGACGCGTGAGATCCAGAACCTCTATGGACTGATTGAATCTGGTGGCAGCAGGACGGGTAATTGGCGATGTTTGTACAATTGGGCACTTCGCTAAGGAAACAAACAAAATCAACAATCTTTTTGTCCTATCATTGTAATCGCTCGGTTCATCATCAGCGTGTGAGAGCTGTATGATGGCAATTCTTGGGATGCGTTCTGCGGGTTATCCCAACCGGTTCATGAGAAACAGTGCGTTCTTTCTTGTCCTCGGCGCAACCTGTCTCGGCTAGTCGACCCACGATAAGTGCCTAGGTTCGAACGCAGCAGTTTGCTGTCGCCTTCCCTGTCACCGGGTCGGTGGGTGGGCGTGAGGATATACAAGTATCTTTCTCAATCCGCTTATTCTTACTCGTTCCCGACACCGCTTTCGTGTGTGCGTTGGCTTCTGCTTTCGTGTGTGCTCCGAGCTCATCGTCGTATCTAAATGCCAGATTCCTTCCTTATGTGCAACGGGGTCAAGATGTCGATACTCATGTGCCTGGCCTTGCTTATTGGTCGTCTTGGCAACTTCAAACTTGACGTTGCAATCGGTATGAAACGTTTTTCGTCTGTGCCTCTTTTAACTTTAAGCTCGGACAGAGTGATAGGTGATAACCACGGGCGCCTTTCAGGACATACGGTTTGGTTAATCCTGATTTTTATGACGCTGGCAGGGTGATCACTCGGCGTTTCCATGAAAACGTGATGCTGTCTTTCGTATATGCAAGCAGTGTGGGGTGCGTATGTCAGCATTTCTATTATCGAGGACATTCTGTACCGCTGAGGTGTCACTCTTTACGTTCCTGGATGTTTGATTGTGCAAAGTGAGCCTGGTCAAAGGAGCAAGCTTCAGGCACGACATGACTTCGGGTGATACACTGGCTGGCCGCTGTGTGCATAATTGGCGATGATTACGTGCACATCGAGGAACAGCGGTGATAGCGCTGAAGTTAATCCTCGGCCCCATCGGATAGTATTTAGGGAGGGTGTTTGCTTCCTGGTGCGCCCATAGAACGTATCTCATAATTTCCATGTCTTCCGACTCACAGTCTGCTCTCGAGCTGCTCCGGCTCAATGACTACGTTTCCAGTACGCTCCTAATTCCATTTACTCGCAAATAAAATTATAGGCTACCGCAGTCATGGTGGTCAGTTTGGTGGCGTATGACTACGGTACGTCGTCCTAGTTTTCCCATTTCCTTTTTTTTGCGTAGTAACATAAATGGGATCCTACAGCCCTTACCTTCCCAAGAGAGGCATCTCAGTTTCTTCCCGTCACCTGCTTGTCTTCTAACTGTCTTCAAAGATAGACTATATTTGGGTGCGGAGGTGTTACGGGCAGGTATCGTAGTGCTGACGTACCACAGCACCACAAGTGGACATGGGGGTCTACGTTATTTATCCTGGTGTGTATAAAACCCCTCAACCACCAGCCATCGTTCAACTGACGATTCCCATAGGTTCGTTACATTGGACTTTGTTGGATGATGTAAGCCTATGGGTCCTATCATCCACACTAGTTGACATACTATGGACTTTGATCCCGTGATCAAGTGCCCAGGCACTCCGTATGTTTAGCATCTCATCTAGAAAGGACGATTAGATTGATCCCACACATCCAAGTTGGTTCTTCGTTGGTACCTGGTCCTATCATAGTCAGTTTTTCTTGCGCTCGATTTGATGGGATGACTAAAAATTCTAACAGACGTATGTATGCGCCCGAATTCGCCGGAGTCTCGAATGAATGGTATTAACGAGTGTTGAATAGGTGTACGCACATCACCTGGATTCCCTGCATCGTCAAAGACGTAGCACATGATATTACGAAGGTGTTGCCCTGTATCAAATCTCAATATGGACGTTTGTAGTGGCTTTTGCCGCTATTAACAGTGAGTTCCAGATCTTAGGTTTCATTTCCTAGTAATTCATTCCCCTAGTGATAATGATTCTCCGTGTTTACGCATTGTGGAACCGATCCAAGATGATTCTCTTCATCCTCCTGTTTGCGTATATTGCTCGTATCGCTACTGTGGTTGTTGAGACGGCAATGAACATTCCCACCACTCGTCTGCCAGGTATGCACCGCCATGGATCAGCAGCATTCCATGTCTTCGTGACCATAGCACCATCTAATTCCTATTTCTAGCCACGGTGGTACTCATATACGGCCTTGCCTATTGCAATGTTGTACCCAACTCGTTGGGAAACGAATACCAATATGCTATGTTGATTCCCCGGTCCATTCCTGGTATGCTGGTCTTTGCCCTCGCCCTCACTGCTGCTGTGAAGGAGTCCATGGAGATGTACACAGCAACGAAGCAATGGCAGCCCAACCGATACGTTGGGTTCTTCATCAAGGATAGTATCCTATATTTCTTCATGTATGTCTATCCCTCACCCACGTAACCATCGTGTTTTCTCTGATCTTTCTCGTTCCGCTAGAAACTTGATCAACGATATCATCTCCATTTTCCAACCTAACCTTCAGTTCAGTAATTTCGCTATACTCTTCTTGGGATCAGTTCCGCTGGCTGTCGTGTACGTCCTGTCGTCTCGGTTCGTCGTCAGCGTGCGAGAGCTGTATGCGAACGACTCCAAACGTGGACTGTGTGGGATCGACAGTGGGTTCGGAATCGGGTCATGTCATTCGGTTTCCACGGTGGGAGTCATGGAGGCCGCACCGGTGCAGGATCAAGTCGTGAACGGAAACGCGGAGGGCACGGAAGCCGTTGAATTAGGGGCAAGGGATGACGCAGGCGAGGTATGAACAGAAACACTCGGCTGGGAGCAGAGCTGGCATCGAGTGCCAGACAGGCAAAACGCGAGACCGTTTTCTTGGGCTCGGATGTTTATTTATTTATCTATGCAACCTCTTTTTTTTGTGCTATATGTGTACGTCCGAATTTGTCCGTGCGATTAAAATGTTGGATCAGGATTCTTCCCTCCTACTGATTGGTAGGCCAGACTGTTCTGCGAACAGCTGTCCAGAAATGGGCTATGAGATCTAAGCGGCGTGACCTAATGTTATCAATGGACTTACTCATCTGCAGACTTGCTGTGTAAAGCCACGTATGCTTGACGGCTCTACGCCAGCCGCTCGAGAGCTGTGATTAGACAGTGGCCAGTCACAAGAGATGGAAATCAAAGGTCCTACCAAAAACCAAACGGTCAAAACCCATATCGGAGTGCATTTCGTAGCCGATGTGGTTGCCATCAGACAGTCGCTTGCATGTGCAATATGGATGATGCGTACGTCCGGCATCTGGTCATGTTATCAAAAAGCGACGCGAGGGCGACGAGGAATTGCAGCGCACGGGTTAGTTCAGCATTGTTTTGTCCTGTCACCGGATACACAGCTCCAGTCATGACGTTGGTGGTTGATGGTCGCGAACGCAAACGCGTTCCATCCTACGAACCAGGGCTGCGGGGGGCAACCACTCGATGGATTCGTTATCGTGATGACCGTCGGGTCTCTGCTGCTCCTTTTGGTGTTCTTCCCATCACTGAGCAGTGTTTCCACCTGAGGTTCCCACGTCAGCCGTCTAATAAGACATGTAATTAGCCGCCGTCAACCGTTGTAACACAAGGGGGCTTCGAAGGTTATACAGCCTCTGGGAATATTTCACCAGTAAATAGGTGACTTACAAGTTGCTAGTATTACCCACAAAGCTAGGTAGTGGTTCGGCTTGTCGACACGGCAGGCACGGCAGGCACCCGCACGTGACAGCTAAACGGACATGCACCAACGGTGGGGGGCGGCTGTCAGTGACGTCGGGTGACACCGGCAACGCCCACGGACACTGACAGCCGCCCTCGTGCTCATTGTCTGGCACAATGAGCTCAAGGATCTCGGCCAAAATATGCACCATATTGAATCCAGATTTTTTTCTAGCAATGTAGATACAAAGATACAGTGATAATACAGTACAATATTAGCTACCCAATGCTGGGCACTGGGAAGCAACACACCCATGTGACAACTGGATGCTGAACAGTATTGCATTGCCACAGTGTCAGGGCATGACTAGTGACACAATACACTAACAGCAATACCTGTAGCATTGACAGCTGCCTCTGTGCTCATTGCCTGACATGATGAGTTCAAGGATCTTGGCCAAAATATGCCATGTTCAAACTGGACTTTCTTCTAGTAGCACAGATACATAGTATGATAGTAAATTATCAGTCATCCCCATGGTTTGCAAAATTGACATCATTACAATAGACAAGCATATCCTGAAAAGCTTGTAAAGCCTCTTCAATGTCTTCATCCATACTCTCTTTATCTTTGCTTTGTTTGTTGTTGTCATCCTTGGATGGTGAGTCTTTATTGAGGGAATATGGCATGGACAGTGCAGATATGCATACTGGTATAATAGGAGCAGATAAGCTGGCACTTTCACCAGGACCTGTCTGTGTACTCTTGCCTAGGATTAGAGTCCCAGAGAACCCAGGAACTTGAAAGATAGCATGGAGGATTTGCAGATGGCTCCCATGAGTATGACCATGGCTACTGTGTAAAAAAGACACTTGATAAGCTAGCTCCAGGCTCTAGTCTGCCAGAGTGTTACAGTTTTCTTCCTCTCTCACCATATCCTTGTTCTTTCTTGCTTACATCCTATTTGCTCCCCTATCTTTGGTATGTTCACCTATGACTACAATCACATACTTATCATCATGAGTGGTTCCTGTGTGAGTGTTATACCTCTTTAGCCATCCTTCTAGTCCTTTATATGAACTGCCTTCTCTGCAGCAACATCTGTCATCATTGCTGATTCTCCTCCAATTTCTATTGCATTCCATATGATTCTATACTTACATATCCTTTCTTCTTTTCCCAATATGATACTTACATAGCTTGGTCTATGTGCATTCTTTTCCAGTATATAAACCCCTGCATTGTATCTTGTATGGTATTCTCAATCTGTGCAATCTATACATACTCTTGAGTCTACCCAAGTCTCTCATTGGCCTCCTCATGTCTTCTAGTCCCTCATTGGCCTCCTTAGGCCCTTAGTCCTTCAACCATTCTCTTTGTTATGTAGGGCATACCTCAAGTGGTCGAGACTAGGTTCCGATGGGCAGGACGCTCACAAAGAGGTACAACTCAGCCCAAAGGACAAGGGACTATACATTCGTTGGAACGGACTAGGACGAAGGACCCGAAGGCGACGAAGGATAGGATGCCTGAGGAGGCCTGAGGGACTGGGGTGGACTCAAGAGTACACGTATATTGTGCAGATCGAGAATGGAGATACAAAGCGATAAAGTAAGGGCTTATATACTTGAAGAAATGGTGCACAGACCAGGCCAAGCGAAAGGGACATGTAAGTGTAGAACATCGTGGAATGCAATGGAAAGCAGAAGGTAAGTAAGCAATGATGACAATCGTTGCTGCGGAAGACTAATCAAAGATGACAAAGGAAGAAAGGAAAGCTAAAGTGGTAAAATGCTCACACGGGAGCCGCTCGTGATGATAACAAAGTGGAGGTAATCGTAGAAGTATAGTCCAAAGATAGGGGAACATTGGGGACAAAGTAGAGAGAGAAAGAAGATACAGTGACTCACAAAATTGTCCCAATGTTTTGCACTTTTTGATTGTTCATTGAATAACTCTGGGGGACAAACACATATAAACAAAGTGTTGGTGTATCCATGGAAGCATGTACTAAGGGCTAAGCG
>JBBPLS010000299.1:0-27696 GCA_038089895.1 Boletellus ananas | reverse complement strand
TAGCCCTTAGTACATGCTTCCATTGATACACCAACACTTTGTTTATATGTGTTTGTCCCCCAGAGTTATTCAATGAACAATCAAAAAGTGCAAAACATTGGGACAATTTTGTGAGTCACTGTATATGTAGTATAAGTAAATGCATACATGTAAATGCCTAAGGCCCCTCTTGCGCCATGCCTGTATCCACTGACCTAGTCACTATATGACTACCACTACATTGCAACACACCCCAGGTCCAACCCTGTCCTTGTGATGGTTTGATATGCCAAGCAGTCCCCTGCTCAGAAACAAGAAGGTGCTCAAGGCATCAGCTCAACTCAAACATTATGGACTGTTTTTTATGAGGAGTTGGGTGACATCCAATTGCTGTGGGCATGTTTGTGCCTGATGATCTGGACTGACCACCAGTGACACCAGTGATCAACATTCAACAGTCATGAATTCAGTCGTCACCCAGTGTGAACCCACACTTGACTTGTGGCGCATAGCTTGCTTTTGCACTCATACCAAGCCCTCTCTCTCAGGATGAATGGCTACACTACAGCATGGTTGGGCTGTGTTGATCAGGTTTGTTCGGGCACTAAGATGCTAGTGGGAGCATTATGGGACTGCAGTGACTTGGAGAGAGAGGGTGGTGGTGACTGGGACAATGTCACCTATATACCCTAGGTGATATGAGGGATGTTTTTTTTTTTGCCACACACTTGACCCTGGTCTGATGTCCAGTAGCTGGATGAACTGGGAGGTACAAGGTGTATTTTTATGCACTGCTATCCAAGCTTTTGGATTTGCACCTGTTGTTGACATGTGCTGAGATTTTGGCTATCAGATATATTTCTGCATCTACCCTTGGTCCCTCCCAGATAGTTGAGCATCTGGGATCCAGCAATCTGACCTATTGATACTGTGTCATCGCCCTGTTGCACCTACAGCACAAAGGGTCTGTCCATGCATCAGGTAAGCCTCAACACTGCATGCTAGTCAGCCTGGACTAGTTTCTTCTTTATAGACATCATGCTCAGTGTCCAATAGTGATCTGGCAAGATGTTGGGCCATATCATGGTCCAAACTGACATTGCAGGCTTTGAAGAAGAGGTTCTGATCTGCACTCTGCACTCTGAAGTCTTCAATCCTCTTGTACAATGTTCAGCCATTTTGTGCTGTGAAAATGACACTTTATGCCATTTATTCTAGTAAGTCACCTGTCCAAGATCAAATATCCAGATTGAGGCAGTATTGATCACCACCACATGCCATCACCATGGAACTGAGCAGAGCAAAAGCTAAGGCACAGGACGATGATATCCCCAGAGAAGACCATCATACCATCCCCTTTCTTGAAGCACTCTTTCAAGGCATACTTCCTGCCCCCCAAGCTGCACACAGTGATGAGAACATTGTTCTCAGTACATATTATGGCCTGCTGTTGACATTTCTGTATGTGTACTGACCCCAGAGTGTGGCATGCCACTGGTCCATTCTCCAATGCTGTGAAGTGGATGTTTTCTGCCAGGTGCCACTGGGGTCCTCTGTGGTTGTGTGTTGCTTGCTGCTAACCAACCTGCCTCATGCACCTTGCAGAATCATGTGACCTTCATGGAGTGTCATGCTTAGTAACATCAAAGGCAGATTTCCTACCACTTGTGTCTTCCTTTACACCCAGCATCTTGCAAACAGTTAAATGCCACCCATGTCCTGTTCTACATCTGTGTCTATCACACAATGCAACATATACTCTGGATTCTCAGTTTTTGCCTCTTCACCATTTGATACTCACTATTCTTCAGCTATGTCTTATGGCCCCTTGCTTTTCAGGCATACCAACATGCTACTGTTGCTGTCAACATGGCATGCAAGATTAGGTTTCTTGAGGAGACCTTTCTCTGCAGGTTTGCATCTATAGCAACCACTCCAGATTGCTATGTGGCCACTATTCAAAATGAGTTTGCAGGTTTTGGGAGCCTTGCATCAAGTGCCACTGAGATCATTCCACTGGCACAAAGCCTTACAGAAGCATGTCTCTCTATCAACAACCTCATCATTGTAGTCAAGCTTAGCTCATTTGCTTCTTGCGCTGCACTCATGGAAGAACTCCTTGTCATCTCTTCCAAGACAAAAGACACCTCTTGCAACCTCTAGAAGTTATTTGCAGAAATTCAGGCTGCTGTTGATATGTCTGTGTTTCACTTCTTGCTCACTCTCACAGCTCACATTTGTACTGTCATAGAATGCTTGCTGTCAATGACCATCTGCTCCAACTTCTCGAGACAAGAATTCCTACCACTTTTGACCTGGCTTTGTATTGCCACATCCTTGGCAATGGCCTCCAATCAAGTGAGTGTTCCTCTTCCTTGCTGTGCATCTTGGAAGTGTATGAATGCACCCTAATTCAGTTTCAGAAGGTTCTGTCAACTCTTTTGATCAGGGTCACACAAGTACAAGGGAATTTGGATAGCATTGAGGCAAGGTTCAGCATAATTTGTGACCTGGTGACCCTCAAGATGGATGACATCATGTCTGATAACTTAGACATTTTGAGCCATGTCCTTATGGCTCTGAACCTGCCCAATTGACAGACTGTCAGGTTGAATGCACAACTCCAGTTGCTTAAGGAAATCGCTCACTACTGCACTCTCACCATCTGGTATGTCACTGCAATGATAGAAAGCCTACAAGAACTGGAGGAGTCAATGGTGGTATTGAAATCCATGACAATGGGTGCTATGTTGGTGGATGGGATACCTATGGAGGTTATTGTCACTACTCTCTCAAAGGGCATTGAGAATGTCCATCATGCTGGCAGACCATCACATCTGGCTGGGAAAGACTTGGCTATGCTGCCCCCCCTGAGCTTAGTCCTTCCTACTGCTTGATATTATATTCTTGCCCTTGAACAAACTGTAGCTTATTCCACCATTTCTTTTCTGACTTCCAAAGCAAGTACACATATGATCATTGAGTACTGATCAATAGCATTGAGTAATTGTGTCAAGTTCCCACATGTGACATCGCTGCCCTGGATTTGTTGGCAACTGCAGCCTCCTCTGAGTAGCTGAACCAGTAGTGTCCAATGTGCCTCACACTACTGTGCCAAGTCTCCAGCTGTGCATAGCAGGTAAGCACACTATTTTATTCCCAGAGATTGGCTATGGGCCTCACACTAGGCCTCGAGGCTCTGTCTGTTGAGTGCTCTTGGGGCCTGGGGCATATCTTTTGATGATGTCCAGTGTTTATCAAGCTGTTGACCTGCTCTCTGGGGGGTGGGGGTGGTGATTCCATACAGTGACAGCTTCCTTGCAAAGTGAGCAGGTGTCCACTTGGGGGAGGATGCCTGCAGTGACTTTGCACTTTTGGTACTGGTCTGCCAGCTGGACAGTCAATAATGTCAATCACCACCATCGGTTGCCAGGGCAATCATGATGATGCAAGCTTTGAAGTGCATTATTTTTACTGCTTGTCCTTTCGAGTGGTGATTTATGGAGCAAATGCATTGTTTCAGCTCTGCCAGATAGCTCACTGTTCATTGAGTCATACACAGAGTGGGGTTTCCTAAATGCCTATGGTTATCTCAACAAGATTGGCCATTTTGCATGTAAGCCAGCACTGGCCCTTATGCCCACTGGAGATTCACTGGCCTGATTATCACTTGTTGGTACTCACATGCCATCTTCTGACCACTGAACTTTCTGTCCTTTTCTCATCATCACCTATGTGGAAGCACCACAATGGTGTGGTTGGTTCACTGTGCACAGATGGTGTAGCACCAATTCCTGGGCAATCCTGTGACCCCTTATGGACATGTTGCTTGCCACTGGTAGAGAATCTAGGGCACAGTTGTCATGAAGGTGCATGATTAGCACCCCTGTTTAGGTGGGTCATATCTAAGACATGAATCTGACTTTGTGCTCATTCCCATCATCATATTGATCCTCTCCACAGGACAGATGTACAGATATGACCTTTGTCACTCCATACAGGTTCTTGCACTTCTCCCTCACTTGCCCTCTTGGTTGGACTCTGCCTGTTCTGTTTCCAGTCACACCTTCTGGCATATGCGGTCTAGCTATCATGATCTTTGCAAGAATCTTGACAACCATCTTCATTGTAGTCATGTATCTCCCTGTTGCATACTTGGCATGCTGCATGCACATGGTCCCACAAACCAAGAGAAGCATTGCCATGCTACTCAGTTTGTGATTGTCACTCATTATGGGATCTTAGCCTGGGGCAACCAACTTGTGTAACACCAAGACCCACTCTTCTTGGATGGCTTGCAAACCCACTGCTGTTGTGTTATTATGCTATCACTCTTCCTGTCTTGTCAATCCACCTCAATCATTGTAGTCCCTCAAATGCATGGAGCCTGAGTACTCTAGTAGTTGTACTAAAGGGGTCTGACATGGGGGCATAAATGGTTGGCAGTGATCAGTCCAGTGCCCATGTTGAGTTGGAATAGGCCTGGACTTATCTACTTAGCCTCAACACATTCACATCATCTTACCTGGTGGTGAGTAGAGTTCGTGCTGTTGTCATGCTAGGTGCCACACTGATGTGCCAATATTCCAAAGTCTGCTTTGGATGGTCAGACCAGTCAGTGGTTAAGAATATCAGTGATTTTGAGTTGGATGTTTCGAACATCATCTCAGGTTCCATCCTTGGGGATGACACAATGTGACCAGCTGATCTAGTTCATGACTCAGTCTGCATTTGGGGTCGACATTATTGTGCCTGCTTATACCCAATCTCAAGCATAGTACCCATTTCAGGCTTAGATGAGGAAGCTAGAGAGTGGGATATCTGACTGATATGCAGCACCACAGTGACAAGTGCTATGTGTGCAACAGTATGCTGTTCTTGTTATTTGCTTGTATTCTCTGCCTGACCACTTGCTAGCTGTGACACCATGCACCTTGTGTATGCCAGGTTGTGCCCAAAGTGCAGGATCCAAGAAGGTTTCGCATCTTATCATCACATCCTTTCCCCTCCTCATGTTCACCTGTTCCTGCATAATGTCTGGATGGTCGTGTGTGGATCTAGATCTGTGTCAGCCAATGTAGCCTTGTAGCCCAGGGGACAACTGTGTTGTGACATCTGGCTTTGTCTCCCCTGCTTTGTGCTGTTGTCACAGGACAACACAACTTCGCTTTGATGCAGCCTCATGTTGCCACCTCATTGGCTGTCATCATCAGATCTCCAGCTCTTCGCATTTTCACTCCTTTGTAGTCCCAGGCGGGTTCACATGAGCTGAATGGCCCAATGGAGCTAGTGGGTGGTTTAGTTGTTCAGATCTGGGAAGTGGGCATCATCAACATGCCCCTGTTGCCATGTGTGACGTTTTCTTCCTGACATGGCATGCATAAGTGTAAATCATCAAAAGTTTCTGTACTAGCCACTGACAAAGGATTTTCAGGCCCTTGGGCATCACAAGCTTGTACCTGGCATCTTTCTCTTTATACATGCCACTCAATCCCTGGGCCACCACCATCTTTCTCCCATCTTTGCTATCAACATATGGATGAGGCTTCTGCAGATACCGATGTGCATTTGCAGTCTAGGGGACAGCAGCACAAGAAGGATTGTATGAAGGAAAAGCTGTTCCTTTGGAGGCAACACTACACTTTAGCCAGGGATGGTCCCTATGTACCTGGAATGATCTTGCAGAATGATAAATGAATTGAGAAGAAGGATAAATTTCTGACTCAATTTCTCATATATTTCTGAAGTTCTTTTTGAAGCCTGTGCTGCAAGTTTCTGGCACAGTAATCACAGGAATATGACCAATGTTACAAAGCTAACAATGCCAAAGCTACCAACACCACCACCAACCCAGCTTCTACTCCTAGCCAAGCCCAACCACAAAGATGGCCCCTCAACAAACATCATTGATGCAGGCCTAGGCCAGAATGTGTGTCTGTACTTCTTTCAATTTTATTCAGCCTCACCTAGGACTGTGAGCAGGAGTTGGGTGAGACTTACGAGCATCATTTTGTCTTGCCTGATGGATCTTTGGCATTTACACTGTCAAGTGGATTCTCTCCAATCAAGTTGGCAACTAACATGATGTCTGGACTCTACAACATGATTGGTATGTGGGGTCAAAGTGTAAGGCTTGTTGTTGTGCTCCTGATGGAAGGATCAGTTCATGATCACTGTCATTTAATAGTCACTGGCCTTCCAGGTGGAAGCACAGCTCAACATCTTGGGTGTAGAGACATATGTGGTTGATGGAGTGGGGGAGCAAGACACTTTGCAAACAGGTGTGAGTGTTTGACATCTTGGGTCTTATATTTGATACTGAGATCTGTTGTGCATCATTTTTCAGTCACTGGTTTCCCAGACAGAAGTGCAGCTCAATGTTTTGGCTATAGAAGCAAATACTGCTGATGGAGAGGAGGAGCAAGATACCTCCCAGGCAGATGTGAGCATCCCTTATCTCAATCCCATCCTCAGTCTGAACCTAGTCATCTTTTCAGGCTACCTTTGAGTGATTCTAGTGCACATACACAGTCTGTTTTGTCTTTTTTTTTGTTTCCTATTCTTTACAACTGACCAACTACTATGTTAGGAGTTAGGAAATGAAGGCATGACAAAGGTTGAAGATTTGGTCATGTCTGGAGGTATGAAAGGGGATTGCATAATTGAACCAGGGAGTATGTCCATCGTCCAACAGGAGGTGAGTGGGTTGGTCCTTTCCTTTATTGACAAGTGCTGATGTGGGAATTGTAGTCACTGGTTCTTGTGTGGGTTGCCACCAGGGAAGGTTATGTCCATGATGAAGATCACTCCACAGACTGGTGACCAGGTATCTGCCATGTGAACAAAGCCATGGCTGACAGTGATGAAAACATGGTGTCTGAAGGGGGCGATGGCAGCATTGAGGATGCTGACACCAAGTGCCATGATGTGGACAACATTGGTGATCCTGATCCCAATCAGTCAGGCAGTAGCCAACATTCAGGAATGCATGGGGCCATACCAACCCAGGAAAATGCAATGGCAGGTCTTTCTGATGAAGTGCAAGCATCCCCTAAGAAACATGATGAACCTCCTGACAACCTTTACAACAGTGATGATCTCTTAGGCTTGCTCTGGGACTGTGAAAATGGGAATGGTGGTCCAGGTTCTGACCATGACACCAGCAAGAGAGGTGGCCCTAACTGTGAAGATGCATGTGAGGTTCTGCATTTGTTGACATATTTCAAATGGTGCTCACTGCTACTCCAGATTGAAGTCTATGGGAAAGCTGAAGGCAAGGGGAAACAGCAGGCCGATGTGGCCTTCTCTGCATGCTTTCAGGTCCCAGAGAACAGAGATGTGCACTTATCTGCTATACCTACAACAACTTTGGACTGACTTTGGACTGGTTCTCTTTTGGTAGATGTCATCTGAGCATGATGGGACTGACAAGTCAATGAAAGAGGTCCATGGAGAGCAAGTAGAAGATGATGGAAAGCTGACAGAAGTTAGTGGTCTTTGCTCTGAGCCTCTGTGTACCCATGATTCTGGACAGGCACCTGGGAGTTCAAAGTCATGATTCTCCTGCCCAATCACTGTCTTGGATCTCTTTTTGACTGGTCCTTCATCCTGTCCTTTGCATTTAGACACGGGATCATATAGACTACAGCCACCAGGTCTGAGGATTGGTGGAAGCAGCACTAATATTTGCCTGGATTTAACCTCATCCAGTCCTGGTGATGATCTCAGGTGGCAGCAGTGCAACAACTCATCTGGTGTCCTGCCAATCTCGGTCAGTATTTCAGCTTCCTGATTCAAGCTTGCCAGTAACTCAATCCTCTGCAATGAACTATTTAGGGCAAGATTCCTTCATGGTGATTTGGTGCCTCGAACCTTAAGGGACCCTTGGTGAACCATCTCCACAAGGACTTTGTGGAGCAGATGAGGTCTTTGATGAATGGGTTTTTGGATTCCATCAACAAGCAGCAGTTGATGACTGGTTCAGGATGCTGCAAAAATCCACCAGCTGGGGATGCTGCATCTTCTTCTGAGCCAGATGGGCAAGTACTGCAAAAGCACAAGGTAAAAACATTGCCACACCACTGCTCCTGGATGCATAACGAGTTCCATGTAGGTTGCTTGCTACCTTGACATTGGTGTGACTCACTCACAGTTCCAGAAATCTGTCCAAGAACTTGGGCACCAGCTACTTGGCATTGAAAAGAGCAAGCTGCCTCCACCAGTTAGCCAGAGACAGATAGATGCATGGGATCCAAAACAGGGACCCTGCTGCACTGCCAAGGACTTCTGTGTTGACTTGCAAGGGTCTCCACATTTTCAGTGGAATGTGTCTGCAGTGAATGTCTTTGTTGCAGCATACCTCAAGGAATACCTGAAATGTCAATTCACCCGCAAGGACATATGTGATGCCTGGCTGTGGCATGTCACAGCCATGAGATCACAATATCTACTGGAGCAGAAGCCCATGGAAGGGTGGAAAGACCATGTGTCAGAGCACCAATGTCAGCAGAGAAAGGCAGAGGTGTGTTTGCAGCCACTTTGAGTGCTGTCATGCTGCTGACACCAGACTGCATCACAGTTCTACCATTGTTGCCTGCAATGCGCTCACCTCTTCTCAACACTAAAGGGACAAGCCCTTCTTATCTTAGAGTACCTTAATATTGATGGTATGAGTTCAGATAAGTCTGACCACAAGGGCCATCAGGGAGAACCAACATATTACATTCTCGACAAAGAATGGTGCTCAAAAAAGATCAATGCATGGATGCACATACTTGATTCACTTCATCCTTACCTTAGGTACAAAGGGGAGTGGCAAGCATCACCGGATGCTTGGCCTCACTACAAGATGATCTCCCTCTAAGAGAGCAAATACTCTGCTGTACCTCAACTTCCTGAATTGTTTTATGATCAAAACTGGTATGCTAGCCAGAGCAAGTTTGCATGCAAAGAATTGCAAGCAGAGAAACCTAGCATTTTGTTGGATATACCAGGAGATGCTTCTATGTAGGCTGTTTCAACATACATCCACAACTTGGACAGGCACTTATCATACTATGGCCAGCCTGGCAAAGAAGTACAATATCTGGGATCATATGATCACAGCTGGGAAAGCTGCCCTATGAGTGTATGACATTATAACTCTAGTTTACTCTATGCAATTGTAGTACTGAGGGACAGTGTGAAGTGTGATCTGGCTGCAATCATTGGAAGGTGATGCAGACTTGGTCATGGAGGACCACAGCAATAAACTGGATGGATGGTGTATACCTGACTGACACCTAGGGATTCATGTGAGTATACCCCTAGGTAACAGCTGCTGTATGAGCATGGGTCAAGAAATTCATACCCACACCTGGACCCATGGGGGTATACCTGCTTCTTGTGCTTTCCTGTGCAGCAGCCCAGTGAGGCTAGGAGTGTAGAGGTAGGCAAGGGTGTGGAAAGGGTCAATACAGGGGTGTCAAGAGGATTGGACAAATGCACAGGCAGAGGAGTGGATGGTAGCAAGGTGCACAGCACAACCACAGATGCCAAGCTTGAAGGGGAGCATGGCCAGAATGGCCACATGTGGTCAGCAAAGGTGGAGATGAGAGGTGTAGTGACATGCAAGCAATCATTGCCAGGACCTGACAAATGTGATCTACCATGATCAGCATCTGCGACCACTTGATGACAACACACCAGGACTACTACCAATGCTATCAGAACTGCATAAACCCCCAGGTAGGACTGCCAAGTTGTCAACACAAGTCCTCACACACTGAGTGTGAGAAGTGGATAGAACAAATGAGCATTGAAGGCATGCACTCAGACATCAAACTGAAAGCCCTTCCAGCAGCTGAAGGTGAGGATGGCCCTCATACATGTCCTAAGAAGCTATATGAGGCATCAGTACAGGTTGGTGAACAGTCAGAGCAGGAGGTTAAACAAAACTCACCTGTACTAGTATGGGCTCATGGCAAGCTAACCATGCTGGATGACAAAGACAGCATGACAGGTGTGTCAAGCAATAACCAGGACCAATGAAATGTGCTGAAGAAGCTGCAAATGGCATCAGTACAGGTACAAAGGCTGGTAGAGTGATGGATGCAAGGCTACTTGCCTCAGAAGGCACCAGGGGAGCTTGGCAACCTGGAAAGTGAAGTGGCTATGGCAGGGTGGCATTGATGGCCACTAGGAATGTCCTGAGGATGGTGGGAATGGGTTCTGATCCAATCCAGAAGCATAGAATCAAGGCCTCCAAGATCACCAAGTGTTCAGAGCAAGCATATCAAGTTGGGCATGGGTGGAGGCAGGTGGGAGCTTGGAAGCAATACAAACAATGCCCATAGCACCCATAGACATCCAGAGAGTGATGAAGACAAGCACAATGTTGGTACTAGTGTGCTAGGTCAAGCTAAAGGGCAACTGGGTGAGGTAGACAAGTTAGGAAGGACTAAGCACTATTGGGAGTGTGAGAAGATTGGTAATGGTGATGATATTGATGGGAGAGGTTGCCAGATGGATGGCACAGTGAGTAGCTAGTGAAACAAATCCCAACAACGTGGTATGAGAGTGCTGGCTGGTGATTGTGTGAGTCAGCACAAGTGCTATGGATATACAATGGGCCATGCACCTAGGCAACCTACTCTGGCTACCAAACATCCCAGGATGCCCACAGGCCCTCCAAACACACTGTGGCTCCAAGGTCAACTAAGGTCAATGGCTACTGTTACATGTATGCACAGAATCTAACTGTTGAGCACACACTCAACTAGTGGTGTGAGACTATTGGAGGCTGTGATTCTCACTATCCTCTCAAGGACTTGTGGACAGGAAGAAACTACACATAGATTGTGCAGAACTAACTGGAGAACAATACAAGTACAGGGCATGTATAAATACCTAGATAGAGCTGTACATGATTTAGGGCTAACATGAGATGTCTAGTGTGAATATGAGGGAGACACGTAACCATGGATGAATGCGGCATGAAGGAGTAAGCATCCAAGAATAGGAGAGGTGTAACCATAGCCAAAACAGGAAGGTGTAAGTTGTGTCATGCCACAGGGAGAATGTAAGAAAGTCAAGTGGCATGACTGTGAACAGTGGTAATGTGGAAACTGAAGGACAACTCATCCAGCTGTGGAGAAGGAAAGAAAGCTGGGTATGAGTGATCATCTAGCCAGGGGCTATCTGATCCTGGAATATGATAGAACTGTGAAGAAAAATTGAGTGCATAATCAAAAGGAAGAAATTGTGAGGAATCTGCTCATTGCTCTATATTTGTAACATTACCCCTGGTGTAGATTGGAGGCACTGACTCAGATATCATCCTCCCAACCAGAGTGGAACTCCTCACTGGTGTCATCATCAGCATGAGGATCTAGTGTTGACATTGTTGAACAGAAAGGGTTGGAGTGTCCTGTGAGACCGCATTGAGGGCAAAGGCATTGTGGACAAGCATATTGGGGATGCCCAGGAGTGGGAAGGTGGCAGTAAGGGCAGTGGTAGTGTCGACAATTGGATCGATAGTGATTAGTGGCCCCACAGCTGAAGCAAAGCAACTGCCCTCTTCAAGATGCCCTAGACTTAGAGGGGGAGGATTGACCAGAGGAGCTCTCCCACTGATCCTCATCATATGGTCCATCAGTGGTTGAGTTTGATCCCTTGGTGCTTCATTCATAGCAAGAAGGGCTAGGGTGAACCAGCTCTGGAGAGATGTGAGCTTGTCAGGTGTAAACTTGGACATAGGTGGGTCGTGGAGGTGGGACTGGAATCACTGGATAGGCAGAGTTGGGAGTACTGGGATCTGGTTGGGGAGTGTCTGGATGAACTGGGACAAAGTTATGTGGCGGGGTAGATAGCCATGGGGTGGTCAGTTGTGTCGAATGTCCTGGGAAAAGTTCTCCATCCCTAGCAGTTCTGCCCACATGAACCCAGTGGTTGGGGGAGCTTGTTGTGTTGGAAAACAAGTAAAAGTGTCGTTCCTCCTCAGTGAGGAGGAAGAGGTGGAGTCAGAGATGTGGGAGAACCAACTCCCTGGGGAGGTTGTGAATCACCCATGGGAGTCCTGTGAGTAATGTGAGGTCACTGATCATTTCTTGTACGGATGATATTGATGAACAGGCAACTTTGGCATTTACTTCCACTTGGGTGTCTCTGTTGTAAGATAGGCGAGGAAGGAGAGTGATGAGGGACCATTGAGTGATGAAATAGAATCCAGAGAGGCGAATGACTATTGGCAAGTAGAATGATTCCTGAAAGAAAGAAATATCTTCTAATGCAAAAACAACAGCAGGATCTCACAGAAGATCAAACAGGAGGGTAACCAGTTGAGGGTGAGTGAGATGATTGAGGTGTAGCAGCAGATTATCTTCCACAGCCAGAGGGCAAGACAGGGGTTGCATAGGTATGATAGTGTTATGTAAGTGCCTGCCAATTGGCTGGTACTGAGGCAGATCAGAAAGAATAAAATCTAAATACTGCCAAAAGGGGTAGATAGGAAAATCAGAGGATGAATGTGGGAGATCACCAGGCGTTTCCCAAGGCAGATCCTCACCCTGCATTGTTTTTGTTGGCTGCATTGGGGAACTCAATGGAGAGACACCACGCTTGTGCACAGTCAATGATGAGAGTAGGGATGGGGGTTGGTCCTGGACAGGCTGGTCTCAATTTTGGGAACATTGTTGGTATATGACAGTGGCAGGGGTGAGGGCATAGCAGATGTTGACATGTTGGGAAATGAGGCAGTGGTGGGCGTCCCACAGACAAAGGAGAACTAAAAATAAAGGAAAAAGGATAAAGACAAAAGAAATGAGAAGAAAGGTAAGAGTGAAGGGAGGAATGGAGAACATGTCATTATTTAAGTAAAAGGGGTTGGCATACTACATTCTCCTTCTTCTTTGACCGGTTGGGGAGAAATCTTTGGGCCATGCAGCCTTATATGCCAGAAGGAGTTCATGGGAATCTGTCAGATTGTGTTTTAGTTCCCATGTATTCTCAGCAAATGAGTAACCTTTCCATCAGACCAAGTATTGCCTTCATGCTACAGTGCCTCGATGAGCAAGAATTTGATCTACCTCATATTGGTCTTCTCTGTCGACATGCTCAGGCAGGGGATTGATATAATTGGGTCCATGTTCAGTAGTTTCCTTATAGGAATATAGCAGATTGGCATGGAACATTGGGTGTATTTGCCAAGTTGGAGGAAGTTTTAGCTTAAAGGTAACCAGAGACAGGACCTGGACTATCTCAAAAGGACCTTCTCTCCATGGGGAGAGTTTTCTGGAGGCATAGTGTAGCTTTAGGTTGTGGTTGTCTAACCATACCTTATCACCCACTTTCCATGATTTGTAAGAGGATCAGACCCTTTCTGTCATGGCCTGTCATGCCACCTAATGGGCCTGCTGTGCTTCCTCTTGGACTCTGTTAAGAATAGTAAGCTGTTGTTCGAGGGCAGGTAGGAAGGTTTGTCCAATGGCCAGATATGCCCTAGGTTCATAACCCATCATTAGTGAGAAAGGGGTCTGCTTGGTCACTGAGTGGACTGTGGAGTTATGCACAAATTCTGCCATGGGGAGGAGATCGGACCAAGTGTGGGGTTGTCCTTGGCAAAAGATTTGGAGGTACATTTCCAATTTCTGGTTGACTTGCTCTGTTTCCCCATTGGTTTGGAGATGGTAGGTGGTAGAAAGGGCAAGGTCATATTGTAGGAGGCGGGAAAGTTCTCTGGTGAATGTGGAAGCAAATTGGGGACCCTGATTAGAAATGCATTTGTCATGTAGGCCAAATCAGGGGAATACATGTTTAAAAAAAAGGGTTGCTACCCCAGCAGCATTGATGGATGAATGGCAAGGGAGGAAAATTATCCCCTTTGTAAGGCCATGGTCAACCATGACCATCATGGAGTCAAAACCCCTGGAAAGGGGGAGGGCAGTGATAAGATCAACAGATAGTTGTTGGAAGGGACGAGTAGCAATGGATGAGATCGGGGTCAGAGGGGGCACAGTTGGGTGAGTGAATACCTTGTTGGCTTGACAGACCGCACAACCGGTGACAAAATGCTGGAGGAAAGTAGAGAGACCTGGCCACCAATAATCCTGCTGTGTGAGATGGAGGAGCCAGAGGAAGCCCCCATGTCCTCCTGCAGCAGATTCGTGGAGAGCCCGAACTAAGGGGAGACAGGCTGCTTTGGGAACGTATAGCTGGTCACAGAAGTAGAGTAGTCCATCCACAAACCTCCAGTCATGATGAGAAGCCTTGGACAATAGCAAGTGGCCTTGGTCCAATGCTGCCAGGGCATTCATCACCAAGGGGTTGGATGGAGTAGAAGAGGTGATTTTGGTGGTGAGGGCAGTATCCAACATGCAGACAAAGTGAGCTGTAGACAACAAGGTGACATCCTGGTTGTCCACCTGAACCTCCATGCTTGGCAGGCAAGATAAGGCATCTGCCAGGCCCATAGCAGTCCCCGGAGTATGGTGGAATATAAGATCAAAGTCCTGTAGGAACAACATCCAGTGAGCCTGCCACCAGGACAGCTTATGCAGTTGCTTGAAATAAGCAAGGTTTTTGTGGTCGGTAACAATGGTAACTTTATGAGGGGTACCAGTAAGATAGTGGTGCCATTCCTCCAAAGCACAGATAACCACAAGCAGCTCCCAATCATAGATATCATAGTTGTACTCCTCAGGGGCAAACATTTTAGAAAAGTATGAGCAGGGATGGAGGTCACCATTAGCATCTTTCTACATAAGGATGGCTTCTGACACCACTAGGGACGCGTCAGTCATGACCCAAAAGGGGTCAGTCAGATTTGGAAGACAAAGGACTGGCTGTTTTGTGAAAGCATCCTAGAGAGCCAGAAAGGCCCACTGACAATTGGAGGACCAATCCCAGTGAGTGTTTTTCTTAGTGAGGTCATGTAAAGGGCAACTGAGGACGGAGAAATTCAGAATGAATTTCTGATAGAAATTGCAAAAGCCTATGAAAGATCACATGGCTTTTACTGACTTTGGGGGTTCCCAGTCACATATGGCAGAGAGTTTGGTAGGATCCAAAGTTATATGTCCTGGTTGAACAATCATGCCAAGGTATTTCACCTCTGTCACATTAAAAAAACATTTAGACAATTTCAGGAAGAGATTGTGTTCTCACATACATTGGGGAACATGCTGAGTCTGTCTGTGATGATCCCGCTGATTGTCTGAATGGACGATGAGGTCATCCATGTAAATAATAAGCCATCATTCTGCCACCATATTGCAAAAGATGTTGTCCATTAAGGCCTGAAAGGTGGGGGGAGAATTGTACATGCCAAAGAACATGACAAGGGGTTCAAAAAGACCAAAAGGGGTGATAAAGGCAGCCTTCCAGGTGTCTGCTGGCTTGATGTGGACATTATTATATCCCCAGCAGATATCCATTTTGGTAAAGATCATTGATCCCCTTAATTTGTCCATTAGTTTGGAAATTAATGGCAGTGGATATGCATTTTTGATGGTATGTTCATTGAGATATTTGTAGTCTTGGCAGGGTTGTAGTCCTCTATCCTTCTTTTAAACGAAGAAGAAAGGAAAGGCTTGGGGCAACTTGGAAGGTTTAATCTTTCCTGACTTCAGGTGTTCATCAACAAACTGTTTGCATGCTTCCATTTCTTTTGGATTTTGTGGGTATATTTTTGCGATTTTAGGTATGAAGGAAGGGGTGAGGTTGATAGTGTGGTCATAAGGCATATGTGGAGGAAGTTCACCAGGTTTTGGTTCATCGAATACATCCTTGTAGGCCAGATATTCTGGTGGTAGGGGTCATTCCTTTTCCTGTTTTTATTGAGCTAGTTCAATGGAGAGGGTAAGCCTTCCGATTTTGTGAAGCAGGGCTTTTTGATACTGTGTTTCATTATGGATTTCTGGATTGAGATCTAGATATTGTAGTAGATATTGTTGGGAAGTGTGATCTTGGTGCATTGTTATCCATGGTCAATTGGATAGGGTGACTTTTCCAGTTGCCCAATCTATTTCGGGATTCATTTCTCATAACCAGTTAATCCCAAGAATGACCCCTTCATTTCCACAGTCAATGACTAAGAAATGTCAATCCTCCGTGAGATCCCTGATCATTAGAGTTAGTGTGACATAGTGGCAGATCATTCCATTTCAGTTATTCATTCTGTCCATGTTATGTGCCTGGATTGGAGTGTTTAGATGAATCATGTGCCATTGATTCACTTGTGTGAGATGTTTATTGAAAAAACATCTGGTGGCACCACTGTCTATTAAGGCAGTTGCTGCAATGATTCAGGCAGCTCCTGGTTTGTTCAGATGAGTGGGGAGTTTGATTGCTCTAGAGTGGATATCTGATACAAATACAGGAGCAATGATATGAGGAGGAGAAGACATTGCTACTTCCCTCCTCATTAAAAACCCAAATCATTGTTAATGCATACTGTATGAACTTGCTCTGTAGGCTCCGGTGTGCAGAGCTTCAGGATGTGAAGTAGTTCATCCCTAGGGAGATCCATATTCTGGATGAATTCTTTGAGAGTATCCATTTAGTTGACTCCTACAGTGTTTACTTGTTGTTTCTGTGGAAAGCAATAAGTCTTGGAATCTCCTTTATGATTGGTGGATCAACATCTGATCCTATGACAAACAAAGCATTTGTTATTCTTCATATGCTCTACTCGTTCTACAGGAGTGAGCCAGATCACATCTATATCCATGGTGTTAGGATCTTGTGGGGCATGTGAAGGTCCCCCATAGGTGAGGGGGAGGAATCATTTTGGATCACAGGTCTGTCTTAGCTGGAGCAGGTTCTCATTGAACCATTGTGCTGCACTTAGCCATTTGTCCCAATTCTTAGGTTGGGGATCCAATGTCGTCATTATGTCTGCTAGCTTGGAATCAACTCCTCTTCATAGGATGTCGATCAAGATCTCGTCATGGGCTGTGATCAGACTGCTTTTGCCTACTTTTAGTCAGAAGGTGGCAGTGTATGCATCAAAGTTTCCTTGTTTTAGATGCATGGGTAGTTGACTCTCGGTCAGCTCTGGGAAGTCAGATTGCTTCATTTCGTACAGATTGTTGTGAGCTCTTTCCTTTTCTCCAACAGGGACAAAGGTGTTGTTAAAATCATCAGTGAAGAGTGCCCATATAGACAGTGGGGCTTTTGGGTACCAGCTTTCGGCGAACACTCCTCCTTGTCCTTTGTTCATTTTATTTAAGGTGGTGAGGATTTGAGGGACGTTGTCGTTATAAATATGTTCATTCATGGCGAAGTACACCTCCATAGAGGCTAGCCATCGAGATGCATCTGATGCTTCCCTGGAGAAATCAGTGGGGAGACCAGCTCATCATTCAGCCTTATGAGATTCATGTTCCTCAGCAGGGTCAGTGTGAGGGGTAGTAGGAGGCATGAGAATGTCAGGGTCTGGGATGATGTTAATCTGCAGTGGGGACTCGATGGGTTGCATGAGGGTAGTGGGATCAGTGAAAACGTCTGAGTATTCTTGGTCTTCTCAGGTTAGGAGTGGTGGAGCAAGTTGTCCTGGGGATGCTTGGATATTTTCTGGAGTGACTGAAGGTCATCTCCTTCTTTGTCCAAACAGAGGATTGGGAGGTGGTCGACCAGAGATTTGTCGTGTAGATGGAGGAGAGGGGTTTTGTTGATGTTCTATCAAGGGTTTGTCTCTGTGAGGGATGGGCTCTTCATCATTTGATTCTGGTATGTGATAGGCTGTTTTGATAGGTTTCTCGCCCTTCTGCTAAATAGCAGGGGCAGAGGGATGAGTTAGTTCTTTTGTTATGCATACACATGGAATCTAACTGTTGAGTGCACACTCAACTAGTGGTGTGAGACTATTGGAGGCTGCAATTCTCACTATCCTCTCAAGGACTTGTGGACAGGAAGAAACTACACATAGATTGCACAGAACAAACTGGAGAACAATACAAGTATAGGGCACATATAAATACCTAGACAGAGCTGTACACAATTTAGGGCTAATGTGAGATGTCTAGTGTGAATATGGGGGAGATGTGTAACTGTGGATGAATACAGCACGGAGGAGTAAGCATCCAAGAATAGGAGAGGTGTGACTGTAGCCAAAACAGGAAGGTGTAAGTCACATCGTGCTGCAGGGAGAATGTTAGAAAGTCAAGTGGCATGACTGTGATCAGTGGTAACATGAAAACTGAAGGACAACTCATCCGGCTGCAGAGAAGGAAAGAAAGCCAGGTATGAGTGATCATCTAGCCAGGGGCTATCTGCTCCTGGAATATGATAGAACTGCAAAGAAAAATTGAGTGTATAATCAAAAGGAAGAAATTGTGAGGGATCTGCTTGTTGCTCTATATTTGTAACAGCTACTAAAAGTGTCAGCCAGTGCAAGACCAACCTACCCAGATGAATGGTTGAGGTCGGATCAGGCAAGTGAAAGGCAATTGGATGCAGTCCTGATGGGATAGGGAGGCTAAGGAAGTATTCTCCAGACAAGATGGTGGTTGTGTGGCTGTGTGTCTGTATCTGGTGATATGGTGGTGATGCTGTCATGTAGGAATTCTCACAGGTACTGCAAGGTGCAGGTATGTGAACACCAGCCATACAGTGGCTCAAAAAAGTGTTCCAATATTTGGCTATTTTGCAAAAAGTTGACATTTGCAAGAGAATCAAGAGGTGTTGGCTCTAACACTTGCAGGGTCATCGATGTCCCTAACCCTTGCCCTGAATCTGAGCCCTTGGTCATGTGATTTGGTTGCCATGACACTGAGATATAGCCATATTAAAATCACATGTCATTGGGACACTTATTTGACCCTGATATTATCAGTCATCATTTCATAAATAACATAATGTTCTGGTGGATGTTAGACTTCAACCCTGTCTGATTATTTAACTTACATCATTCTGAGTAATATGGAGGGCAGGAACACCACCCAGCTAACCCTACTTCACCATGAAACCTGTTTCTACCTCTGCTAGAGCTAATATACTTTTTCTCTCTGAATCTGGCCTTTCTGCTAGGAAAATATCCTCCCAAACTGGTCTGGGGAAGTCTACTGTGGCCAAGGGTATCAAAGAGATCCATCCAGGCAAGGAAAACATTAAATTAGGATGTCCTTCCAAGTTTTCTCCTACTAATAAAGGAGAATTGTCTCTAGTACTACCTCTCACAAGGTTGAAAATGCTGTATCTCATCAACTCTGCCCTCTCCTCTCCTATCTCTTCCCAAACTGTTCAGATTGTACTCAAGTCTGCATCTCTGAAGGCTATAGTCAAGAAAAAGAAACTACTGTTGTCTGTTAGACATAGACAACACAGGCTAGCCTTTGCTCTCAAGCATCAACACTGGACTGTGGAGGACTGGGCTAGAGTCATTTGGTCAGATGAGACCAAGATCAACAGGATTGGGTCAGATGGAAGGAACTATGTGTGGAAAGTGGCAGAAAACCTTTGCAAGACAAGGAAGTACAGAAGACAGTAAAGTTTGAAGGAGGTTTCTTGATGGTTTGTAGATGCATGGGTTGGCATGGAGTGGGAATCCTTACAGAGGTAGAAGGGAGGATGAATGCTGAGCAGTATGTCTCCATTTCGGAGGATAGTCTGCTTCCTACCATGGAAAATTCTGGAATTCCTAATGAGAGCATTATCTTTCAACAAGGTAATGACCCCAAGCACACCTCTAAAAAGTCAAGGATTGGCTGGAATCTCAAGGGATCGAGGTTCTTGATTGGCCAGCACAATCTCCAGACCTTAATCCTATTGAGCATCTCTGGCAAATCCTCAAAAAGAAGCTCAACAGCTATACAACTACACCAAAAGGAGTTTGGGAACTTTGGGAGAGGATTAAAGTGTAATGGGGCAAGATAGAGGTTGAGGAGTGTCAAAGATTAATAGAAAGCATGCCTAGAAGACTAGAGGCAGTGATAAAAGCAAAGGGAGGACTTACAAAGTACTAAAATTGTAGAATAGAAATGTTGCTCAAAAAAGTGTTCCAATGACATGTGATTTTAATATGGCTATATCTCAGTGCCATGGCAACCAAATCACATGACCAAGGGCTTAGATTTAGAGCAAGGGTTAGGGCTACCAATGACCCTGCAAGTGTTAGAGCCAACACCTCTTGGTTTCCTTGTGTCACAACTGTGACAAGTCCAATCTGTTCCGACTTACCTGACCCACTCCAATGCTGCTTAGATTTCTCCAATTCTGTTTGTACATTCTCCTCCCTTCCATTCCCTGTACTCCAGGTCCAACTCTGATCTGTGCCTTGTCCCTGATTGGTGTCACCCACTCTCATTAGAGTTCTTGTCCATGCATTCCAGCCTTGCAGATGGAGTATCTGTCCATCTCCTGTCATCATGTAACACAATCCCTGTAACTATGATACCTCTCCTTCTTCATATGTCTCTCCCTTTGTTGTACACAGCCTTTGTATACTATATTTAAAGTATAATCTGCTGAGGGCTTATCCCTCAGTTCAAATATCAACTTAGATTCTATTCTCTTTCACTCCTCAGTCCCCTCTGTCAGATTCTGACTCCAACTTTCTATTCCTCTTGTCCCTCTGACAATCTGGCACCTTGTCACCTTGTCCCTCTGTCCTCTGTTCCTCCCCTTTCTAAATAAAGAGGACCTGAATGCATAAAGGCATAGTGTGCCCTCAGTATTGCTGAAGCCAATGTCCTTGCCCCCTCTTGTCCCTTCACCTCCAACCCACCCTTGTCCCTTGCTCTCCTGTGCAACTCCGACTGATTGGAGCAGAGTGGAGTGGATTGGAACTTGACAGTATATTCAAACTAACACTTTTGTGTTTGTTCATTTGACATTGATTATGACCAGTATCATCCAGACTCATGCACAAGCATGGGCCAACCATGCTAGCACTCCACCTCCACTGCCCAACATAGGTAACTTCCTCTTATTTCCAGCACTCAGTCTACTGCCTTTAGACAGTCAAATGACTCCTGCTCCATCACATCATGCCATCCTCCTTCCTGACCCACCTGCCCAGTCTTCAGGCAGTGTGTCTTCCCCTTCTGGCACTGATGATGATGCTCCATATAGCTCCAGCACTGGGGCCACACCTCTTTCTAGTCACAACTCCATCAGTTCCCTACAAGGGGCCATCCCTGCTCCAGGTGGTGACCCTCTGAATGACCCTGACCCTCCTGACAACCCTGACAATGGGGGCCTGTCTGATCCAGGTGACTATTCTGATGATCCCCATGATCAGAGTTGGGATAGGGCATTTCCCCCAGATGATCCTCCATTCTCTCCACCTCTGAATCCTGATTCATTGCTCGTGCTAATGCAAGCAATCCATGTGCTCACCCAAGCTAGCACAACTGAGCACAACACCTCCTCCACTCAGACCAAAGTCTGCGAGCCCAACACCTTTGACAGCATGGACTCTTGTAAACTCTGCACCTTTATGGTGCAATGTGAGCTAAACTTCCAGAACCATCCTGAAGCATTCACAATGGACTGCAAGAAGATAGTTTTCGCACAGTCCTATCTGAAGGGTATAGCCCTAGAATAGTTCAAGCCAGACTTGCTCAACTCCTCCAATTATCTCCACCATCCTGCTCAGATGGACAACTACACCTCTTTCCTTGATGAGCTTCAAGCCAACTTTGGTCCACACAATCCTGTTGGAGATGCAGAGCACCAACTTGATCACCTGACTATGAGGGATGGTCAGCATATCAACAAGTATGTTGTAGAGTTCAACTGCTTGGTAGGACAGGTCAGCAACTACAGGCCTGGTGCTCTTTGCCACATCTTCTACCAGGGTCTGCCAGACCATATCAAGGATGAAATCTCCCATGTTGGCAAGCCAGCCATGCTCAATAGCCTCCACCATCTCTCCCAGACCATCAATGCCCATTACTGGGAGCAGAAATCAGAGATCACATATCAAACTAAGTCTGTCTTGTCCTCCTCTGGCAGTACCACCAAGTCTGCACCTATGTTGCCCTCCTCCACTAGTAAATCCTCTAGCTCCACTTCCTCCTCCTCCACTCTGAAGGCAACTATGTCATCTTTGACCACCTCCAAGTCCTTGTCTGCTCTGTCCAACATGCCCCACTTGGGCAAGGATGGAAAGCTGACTGAAGAAGAGCACCAGCAGCACTTCAAGAACAGACTCTGCATGTTTTGCAGACTCCCAGGGCACACTGCTAAGGACTGTCCCAAGTCGATATCCAAGGCTTCCAAGGTGAAAGGTAGAGCAGCAACAGTTGCTCCAACCAATCCCGCTCCAGCCACCTCAGAACTAAAAAATTAGATAGCAGTCTCCCAAACTCCACACACCCCAGAGATTGTGTTGACTCTGAGTTTGCAATCATGGAGGTCCGACTAAATGTATCCACTCTTTCCAATCTGAATGCCCTCATGCCTTCTGTCTCCATCCTGTCTTGTAATATTTCTTCTGTCTGCATGTTAGTCAATTTGGGTTCTACCCATTGTTTTGTAGACTCTGCATTTGTCAATAAACACCATCTATCTTATTGCAAAATTTCTCCGCTCACTCTTTGACTCCTTGATGGATCTTCCAATGCAACCATTTCCCACTCTGTCCAGCTCAACCTCCACTTCCCTTCTGGTGATGTTGTCAAGTTCTGATCCACTCTGCTCTGCTCCAATCAGTCAGAGTTGCATGGGAGAGCAAGGGACAAGGGTGGGTTGGAGGCAAAGGGACAAGAGGAGGTGAGGACATTGGCTTCAGTGATGCTGAGGGCATGCTGCACCCTTATGCATTCGGGTCCTTTTTATTTAGAAAGGGAAGAAACAGAGGACAGAGGGATGAGGTGGCAAGGTGCCAGATCATCAGAGGGATAAGAGGAACAGAAAATCAGAGTTGGAATTCAACAAAGGGGACTGAGGAGCAAGAGGGAATAGAATCTAGGTTGATATTTGAACTGAGGGATAAGCCCTCAGTGTTATGATTCTCTTTTCTTCATCTTCACATGCCTCACTTTTTCCTTTACTCTTTCACCTGGTCACATCATACACCACATGGACACCATCTCCATTGAGTCATTGTGTCTTACACATGGGACCTTTCTTCTCCTTTCTTCTCTTCTCTTCTTTCTCTTTTCCTATTGACTCATTGCATTTGACTCATGCTTCATCATCCAATTTCCATTGACTCATCCTCTATGATTCCTTATCTCTGATATGACACCTGCACCACTTGGTCCATGCACACTTTCCCCAGCTATATAAACCCAAGTACTTAGGCCTGTATTCCCTAAGCTAGTCTTACTCAATCTAGTCTCATTCATCTTGGACCCTCAGATCCACCAAGTGAGCCTTGCTCCTTGGCCAGCCCTTGCACCCCAAACCACCTAGCAATAACAAGTTCTAGTGTGGCCTTTACCTTGACCTGCTAAGTGACTACATCCTTGCAGTTTCACCTCGAACCCACTAAACCACTGAGCAGGCCTTGAGTATATGTTTGACACTACCCACACTAAATGTAACAAAAGACTAGCTTTCTCTAGGCCTACCATCAAGTAGTGCCTCCCCTACAAACCAAGATTTCCCATACCCCTGACATCCCTGATTGGTGGCATTCCATTGATGAACCCACCTCAGACTCTGACCCTGAACAAACACTACAGAACTCCAGCACCCCCTCCGACCTCTTTCTCCCTACTCAGGAAGAATGAGATGAAACCCTTGAACTCGTATACAGACTAGTCAATGAACCACACCCTCCCATTTCCTTCATACCCCTACCACCAGAAACTGTTCCCTTAAACACTCCAACTCTGATTGCACCCAGACCCCCAGCACCACTCCCTCCTTCATCATTCTCCACAATGTCTTCTTCCAAACCCACTGAACTATGCCTTAGTCCCCCTAAGGACTTCAATGGCTCCACAACTTCCGCTGAGCACTGGCTCAACACAGTCCATACCTATGTGCTTATCAACCACACCATTTATGACACTAATGGGAAGTAAATTGGTTTTGCTCTCTCATTCATGAAAGAAGGGACAGCCAAAAGCTGGGCTCAAGTTCACATCAAGAAAGCCCTTGACAACAATTCCTTCAGCACTATGAAGGACTTCATGTTGGAGCAATGATTGTGCACTCAGTGGATTTCGAGTTGTTTACCATATTTAGCTTCTCAGCCACACTGTGGCACATTGTGTACACTTGTTTCGCTCCCTCGGTACTTTGCATGTCGGAGTTCACTGTCGTTTTCCTCAGTTCTGACAGTGGACTCCAGGTATGTACCACTAGACTTGCCCAAATACACTCAGTTCTGACAGTGGACTCCAGCTGAGAGGTTCCAGCTGCTAACAGGTTATGAGCCCTGCGCTCTAGTTGCTCAATTTCCACTTTTACCACCAGTCAAAATTTTCAACAACCTGCTCAACTCCACTCTCGCCTCTCTGCCTTGCTCTCTGCCCTCTTACACCATCTGCAATGTCATCCCAACAACATTCGACGTGCATCCAGCCCCTCACTGGCTCCAACTACGCCACATGGAGTGAAGAGATGAAAGCTCTACTGCGCTCAAAGGGACTCTGGCGCCTCGTCGACAGAAAAGAAGTCCGCCCATCTACGGCTAGAGAGGAGCAAACTGCTTGGGATGTCAAGCAGGACAAGGCTGCTGGCGAGCTAATGCTCAACATCTCGTCGGACCAGCGAGTCCATATCCGTGCACACCAGGACGACCCCACAGCCGCCTGGGCAGCGCTCAAAACAGTCTTCGTTCAGCAAAAGGCCAGCAGCCGCTTTGTTGCTTACGACAAATTCTTCAGCATCCGCAAGCGCCCTAAAGAGTCTCTACCTGCTCTCACTGCTTGGGTGGAGGAGTCCATGCTCCGCATACAAGATCTGCGCTCCTCGAGCTTCAACATGAAGACCTTGGATGCAGAGCTAACCTGCATGGCCATGATTCGTGCCCTGGGGTCGGACTACTCGCATTTCGTGTCCTCACTCGCCCTGCTCACCGACCTTGACAAGGACAAGGTGAAGGCTGCTTTCCAGACCGAAGAGATCAATCGTCGCCCTTGCTCTGATGCCACTGCCACTCCCACCAATTCAGCACTGTCGACATCCTCGTCTTGCTGTGCATGCCCAGCGAAGGCACCATGCTCGTTTTGTGACAAGCTAGGTCACTGTCAATGCAGATGCTACTCACTGCAGCGTGCAAAACGGTACTATAAGGCGAACAGGAACAGGGAGAAGACAGGAGACCCGGCCTAGACTCAAGCAGGCAACACAGAGGTGGCCGAACGCGCAGGCAATGCAAGTCTTCGTTCCAGTGATCCCACTGATCTGTTTTCTCCCCTCCAACTCGATGCTGACCATGACTGGAATGCAGACTCGGGGGCCACTTCTCATATGACGCCTCATCGCCACTGGATTCGCAATTACAGTCCCAAACGCGTCCCCATCAAGCTCACTGACAACACTGTCGTTTATTCGGCTGGGGTTGGGTCTGTCGTCTTCCAGCCAGTAATAGATGGGAGGAGATGTCGAGCAGTCGAGTTTACCAACGTCTTACATGTCCCTGAGCTACAGAATAATCTTCTCGCTGTGCTATACCTCACACGCAATGCATCCTTTGTTGTCAATATCAATGCGATGCACATGTCCTTCTGCCACGAGCCTGGAAAGCCTCTATTCGTCGCCACCATTAATGCAAGTAATGCTGCATTCCTGGATGGCATGACTGAGCCAGCGACCGAGTATGCGCATGCTGCCACCACAGCTCCTCTGGATCTATCGCTGTGGCATCGTAGGTTTGCTCACCACAACTGCACAGACATCAAGTCGCTATCTGAGAGGAACTTGGTGACTGGGCTACAGCTGGATAGAAAAGCCATGCCTGATCCGATCTGCGAACCATGCATTACTGGCAAAATGCACGCAAATCCTTTCCATTCATTGCACACTCGTGCGTCTCGCCTCCTTGAGCTGGTGCACTCTGATGTGCATCATGTCCCATATCCGACATTCTCTGGGTATCGATACTGGGTGACCTTCATTGATAATTACTCTCAATATCGCTTTGTGCTGCCAATTCGTGCTAAATCTGATGTATTCGATGCTTTCAAGCAGTTCAAGGCATTCGCAGAGAACCAAACGGAGAGGAAGATCAAGACCTTGCATGACGACAAGGGAGGGGAGTACATGAGCAATGGGATGCTCAAATTCACTAGCGAGTGTGGCATTGAGCGCCAGTACACTGTCCGTGCGCGTCCTCAACAGAATGGCGTTGCAGAGCGGGCAAATCACATCCTATCTGAGCACATTACAGCTATGCCACATGAATCAGGTCTTGCCATGGCATTCTGGGGTGAAACACTGGCAACTCTCATCCATGTCTGGAATCGATGCCCTACAGCTGTGGTTGAGGATGCTATGCCTTTCGAGCTTTGGCATGGGCGCAAGCCAGATGTGTTGCATCTCCAGGTATGGGGATCAACAGCTTATGTCCATATCCAGAAGGACAAACGGGATCTGTTGTGCCCTCACTATGAAAAGTGCGTATTCATAGGCTATCCTGATGGGTACAAAGGCTGGAAATTCTACAATCCGACCTCAAAGCGCACAATCATCTCTGAACACGCTGATTTTGATGAGCGCGCAATACCATCCACGCCTACAATGAACGCTCCTACTACTCCTGAAATTGCCACCATACCATCGACTTCTTACATGCCACCAGCAGACGACACTGCGGACGATGAAGATTCCGACGCTCCTGGTGTTCTCCATCCTGGGGGGGCGCCCGATCCTGACGAGGAACAGGATGTTGACTCCAATACACCCATTGCAGCACCTGCACCACTGCCCGATCCACCTGTCACACCACCTGCGCGTTCGCCTGCGCCTGAGCCCGAACGCAGTCCAGTCGGCATTGGTGCTCGCTTGCCTCGTAGGAATCGTCAACGCCCTCGGGAATGGTGGAAGCTCAGCCCTGCCCAGATAGATCCTGTTGAGGACTCTGACAGTGAGGACGAGGAAGAAGCAGATAGTGCTCAGTGCTTCGCTGCCAGCACTTCACACCCGAGGTCGCTCAAAGAGGCTATGAAGCGAGAGGATGCGCCTGAATGGAGACAAGCTGCTCTTGACGAGCTCGCTGCCCACAAAACAAATGGCACCTGGAAGATTGTGCCACGGCCGAAGGATCGACCAGTGATAGGATCAAAGTGGGTGTTTACGAAGAAGTATCGCGCTGATGGCTCGTTTGAGAGGTACAAGGGCAGATTGGTCGCCCAGGGATTCTCCCAACACCCTGGATTCGAATATCTCGAGGTATTCGCCCCCACAGTGTGCCTTCCAACTCTCCGCATCATCCTAGCACTTGCGGCACTCAAAGACCTTCACCTGTGGTCAGTCGATGTTTCCAATGCGTATCTGAATGGTGAGATGGACTGCGATGTCTACATGGAGCAGCCAGAAAGATTTGCAGAGGGAGATCAGAAAGAGATGGTCTGTCTGCTGCAGAAAGTGCTCTATGGCACCAAACAGGGTGGAAATCGCTGGAATCGCAAGATGCGCACCACTCTCGAGGCTCTTGGTTTTGCTCAGACATACTCAGATGCTGCAGTCTATATCTACACTCGAGGTGATGTCCGAATTATCCTGCCTGTATTCGTGGACGACATGACATATGCATCCAAGTCTCTGGATGCGATCAAGCAGGCGATCGCCGATCTGAGCAAGCACTTCAAGCTGCGCGACCTGGGCCCCACCTCGGAGATT
>JBBPLS010000298.1:0-27733 GCA_038089895.1 Boletellus ananas | reverse complement strand
CATAAAATGTCTAATATAATTGTGACTTCATTTTTCTGTTAGAATATTGCTATAATAATAATATTTTTTGCGATTGTTTTATTATGATTTTGTCAGCAATAAAACTATTTATTGTACCTAGTGTATACAAATTCATAGTGGGAATAACAGTTCGTGAGAGGGACAGAGATAGCAAAGCGTGAAAGCATAAAAGATTAAAATCGAGCCAACCGAGCCGGCGAGGACGAGAAACGGCACAGGTTCCAGCATCACACAGGAGCCTTCGCTGATCCCATAGATTTTTGCATGGCGGAAAAGGAATCCATCTCAAGTGCGACATCGTCATACTTGGACTCCACCGTTTGCTCTACATTGACTGAGATCTTTGGACAAGGGGAAGAAAAAATAGGATCATGCGGCAGAAACACGGAAAAGGAAGGCGGGACGAACTGATTGGTAGTGTTTCCAGTCCGCATCCAGCGACATCTGAATCCAGGTCAGCGATCTACGATGCGGCTCCACCTCTGCGATGCCGACGCACAGAATATTGTCGTGGAGTGACGGGCCCAGCTCCGATGCCATTCCTGAACGCGTGCCCGGGTTGTAAGTTGATGGGCTGCTGCGGTGCTGGACTACTAGTGCTACCCTTCCGGGCGTGGCGGAATATGGTACGCGCGTTGAGACTGGAGCGGAGCGTCAGTACAGCGTCGTGGAGTTCTGAATGGACAAACGTCGCAAGCAGGGAGTTGGCATATACTAGATGGGTTATCCATGAGTTAAATGCTTCAGGGAGAAAGGCCTTGGCAACTCACATTTTGCAACGATAAAATGGACACCGAGAAATATCCGATTGTAAGGCATCACAAGCCACTGGCGGGTTGGAACGATGGTTGTACCACATAAACCAGAAGGGCAGACAGCTGGTCACTCACGCAGATGAGCGATGCGATTGCGGCAAGACTGGGACGGCCGCCCTCAGTCTTCCGAGCCACAAGTAGGTTGACACGAGGTTGCTCACCCTGTAACAGACCCGTTCTGTATGGTCCAAAGCGTCATGGTATCGATGATGTGGTTCGTGCTTGAGCCAAATTATATGTGACATCGCTCTGTAGTAATATAGATGCAGGTCAACGACACACCTTGGCATCCGCGAGCGGTTGGTCCTCAAAAAATAGCATAGGAGAAGCGTGTTCATGACATCGACGAACGCACAGAGACACATTCCAAGCGTAATGATCCACTGCGGAGCGCCGTGAGTAAACACCACCGCAGGCGCAGAAAGAGGGGAGCGAACCGCTGGGAATGGTTGAGCAAGGGCGGAGTATCGTTTCAGCTTGAGCCTAGAAAGAAGACTTGAGGGCCTGACTGGTCATAGAGTGATCTCTACCTACATTTCGGCTGTCAATACTGCACAAAAATGAATATTGCTCGGGAAAGAACGACAAGGCCACTCACCACATGCAGCAACTATTCACAATCATGTATTAGAAGCGTGCAATAACACTCGGAACAGCACGCACCTAGTCTGAGAAAAGAGCAACCAAACTGGATGATATGCTAGTCAGCCCCGGGGAACAATGGTTGCTATCAGAGACACCTACTAGTGGGCCCGCAACCATCGCTTTCTGCCTTTGCACTGCGCAAAAACGCGCCGAGTGTGAGGTGTACAGCAAAAGAAACGAAAACCGAAACGTGCACTGACATTTGTACAGCCGGTAGATAAAAAAGCTGGTTGAGATGATTGTTAACAAGAACATGCCGACTCCTAGGTGCTTACCTTTGTACTACAAATGTCACTATTCCCTAGACGCACGGATTGTATCAGATCGTCTTCCTCAAACTCATGCGAGACACCACCGTACTGTCACCGTCACGGTTGGCTAACAAAGGGATCAATATCGTCAAGATGGGCCTTGGAAGTGTGTCTTACCCCAATACCCCTGTACGCCCATCTGTTGGTCAGTACCTAACGCGTTCTCCATGTCATAACGGCCTACCAAGGAATAGTGTCTACATAACTTAAATCACCGTAATGGGCGATGATGGTGTCCCAGAGGGCGACAGCGATGAAAGCAGAGTGCAACCAGTCGAGGAGCCTGAAGGAGATCCATTAGGGTCTAGCAACGGTCGAACTCACCGAGCAACGAAAACGCACCAGGTCGCTATCACCTGGGGATAGTTATGTCGGACTCTGGATGGGAAGCGTTCACGACGTACGACTTACCAGAGACTTGGTTGACCAAGATTCCTCGGGATAGATTTGCCAGTACACCACAAACTGCACGTTGACACAACCAGAAAGACTGTCAAATATTGAGAACGATGGATACAGGCGTTGTAGTCACCTTACCCGAAAGCGAACAACCCCCCGATGAGGAGCGAGCCATAATCTGCGCCAACGTCCACTGGGTGGGACATGTCGACAGACGAGCGCCAAAGGTGGGAGAAAAGGGGACCACGACGCAGCGTTCCGGTCCATTTTTATAAGATAGGTACTTGGAGAAACAGACCCTATCGATAAAGTGCAGTGCCATGCACCGCCTCGATTCAGCCTCTGCAGCGTGAGATTTCCTGCCGGGCCCGCCCAGTCTGCTGATCCAGGAACCGGCTCGATCCGCTCTGTACGGGCGCGAGTTGCAAGAGGCCGCAATTCCGAGTGGATTCTGTGAAAGGAATGATGATTTGAGGACGCGAGGATGAACAAGCAGTGGCCCAGTTGAATGCGCCATCCAGCGTCATGACTAAACGACAACGCCGAAACCGCAAACAGCGTACACGAAGCATCATTAATCGAGCAGTGTTGTCACTTGAAATGGTACTCAAGCAGGCCCTCGTAGAGGACACATCGCGTTGTGAACCTCTCCCGGGGAGCGTGCAGAGCGGAACATATCACGACCGAGTAGTCATAAAACTAAATTACCGGGGGGAGGGAACCCGTGCCGAGGTCGTTTTTGGAGTCAACTTGGCAGGGCGTTGGGACAGACGCACTTCTGAGGGCGACGCGAATAGTAACCAATTCTCAAATCCTCTGTTGCACTGGATTACCAAGAGCAACCGCCATCAAGGGTCAAGAGCGATGCCATTCAACGCTGGTGAGTGGCTTGATGCGAGGACGCGAATGTCTCAGCCCGTACAGCATGTCCATGTTGGTGTTAACATTGGGCTCCACCAATGGCGGGACCAAGCAAGATCAGAGCGCCTACCATACCAGTTGCTGTGTACCTAGCGTTGCCGCGCTTGCGCCGTGTCGTTGCAAAGAACTGGTCAGTGGCGTCTGTTTCGTGAGCACGCCCGAGTGCCTCGTGTAGCAGCAACTAGACCGTCTCTGAACGTAAAAAAATGAAAGACGCACAACTCGGATGTGTGATCTGGACTGCCAAAGCAACGGAACTTTGAGTAACCTGCTGTGGGGCCCTAGAACGCGGAAATGATTTACTAGTGCTTGGGGTGTTTAATGTGCCCAAAGACAATCGGTGGAGCTCATCGCAGTAGGCACACCACAATGCGATGAGACCGGGGGGTTTCCGCTGACTAAGCTACTACACCCTGACCAGGACCCTGCCCTGGTGACATTGAGCTCGCTCACACATACTTTCTCAAAGTTGTTCGCAATGTGGAGAGACGGTAGTTCGTGAAGGAATCCGGTGATACATCCTGAACGTTTCTTTGTTACACAGTTTGAAACCTGCATCAGTCCACAGCGTGATGGTGACGTGCGACGTCTGGCTGGAGGACGACCCGCAAACACTGCCCGAGCGTGTGGCAACAACTGCGGTACCTGCGCACTTCTACCACACCCAAGGTCATATTGGAAGCGAGGGTTCGTACGTTTCGTTGCGCGTGCCTCTGCCTCACTCCCCTTTGCGACCTCCAAAGCGATCACTCGTGGACTCCGAAGTTGAGATCCGTTCACACAAACCCTGGACACTACGCTGCTCCCAATCAGGTTTCGTTTGCAGACGCCCGTGTATCGTTAGAGCAGCCACAAGACCCCTGAGGCCTGATCATCGATCTTCGTCAATGAATAAGTTCACTGGAATGGTTAGCTCGGTCCTGTGCTTGGAGACTGGGCTAGAGATGTGAAGTTCGCCGCAAAGGCTACGAACGAACCCTTGATCCCGATTCCCAGCGACCATCGCTTCTGGCTTTGATTGTCAGCACGCTGGCGGTACGAAAAGGCGAGGTAGGGAACCGCCCCACGAAATGTAACACTCTGGTTACGAACATCGCAAGTATATGCACTCTCCATAGTAACGTTTTCAGAATTTATTATCGCAGTCCTAAGCATGAAGCGGGGGACGAGTGCTGATGGCACCGACAGGCAATATATGCGTCACTGGTCTGAAGTATGTACCTTCTTGACACGGAATAGCTCCGGTATAGTAGGTGAAAGGTGCCAGGTGATGTGATAGGTACGACCGAATTGTTCACATTGGCGGTGCGTAAGTAGCTGTGCTGGGGCATGAGCGCATCTGAGGTGCCGGGAACTGAATCGCGTGGACAAACGAGTAAGGTGACTCGTGTCGCGACGTCGAGCAGGGCGGTTGGGAGTGGACCGCACCCTCCCGGTGCATATATGGGTATAGTGCGCTTGCGACGCACGAGGGCCGGTCGAAACAGAAGAGGAAAGGTGGGGCAGCGCAATGGGAATAATTGTGGTCACCGGCTTCCTGTAGCACAACCCGTTCAAGAGCGCTGTACCCTGTGGGTGCATCGGGTGATACGCCCAGTTCTGGCGTACGCACCGTTCTGGATGCGGGTTACAACCCCCCCCCCCCCTTTACTCCCACACGACGGACATGTTGGGCGTCGCTGAACGTGGGGAGTTGATAGCGTCCCTCACCCAGTAAGCAAGTGCACATGCGTGGATCCGCACACAGCGGTATGAGTGATGTTGCGAGATTTGACGTAGCGCATACACGGCTACGCTGGCCTTGAGCAAACGAATGATGTACCACTGGTAGACTTAGAGTTGGCGGGCTTCGCAGACCACGGGAGCCACACGTATAAAGCGGTTGGGACTTCAACAGATTACTGCGTGCTCGGCGGAAACAAAGCTCGTGATCGTATGGTAAATGCGTTGATGCTTGAAGGGCAGGTCCGGATCGAATTTCTGCTTCATTGCTCTCTTGTGCTTGCTTTCTTCAAGGAATATTTCTGACCGCTGAACCAGCCAGAGTAGAGGGAATGAAACAACCGTTGCATGCCCGCTGTCTCTCGCCACACGTCTTCAACTCCGACTCGCCAGCCTGACTCCGACCCTCACCCACACCGCCATGAGTAGTAGAGGCGACCGGAGCGGCCTGTTGGTTGAACGTTCATGATACAATACACAAGTGGTCACCATGACGTTGAGATTATCTTATCCAGGCGAGAGTGAGGGCATAAGAGAATAGAATGTACAAGCAAGCGCTCGCATGGCATTGTGACCTAGCTACCAAAATATCTATCGTACGTGTTATATAAACCTCACATCGTTCCCTATGCTTTGGCAGAGTTGCTTGATCTCGTGGCAGCCAGAGCCTACGCCGGGTGCGTCATCATATTTGGACTCCACCGTCTGTTCTACCGTGACTGCAATCTTCGGACGGGAATCCGAGGGAAGAAAAAAGAAATTTGGAATGGATCCCACGATAGGAACAAGGCGAGACGAACCGATCGGTGGTGTTTCACAGGTTGGGGGAGGGACCCATCCGGGGAAATCTGTATTCACGTTGACGGGGCAGGGGAAAGAGGGAAAAGGTCAGCGAGATACGACATCGTTTCACTCGGGCGGCGTCAACGCACAAAATATGGTTGTGAACACGTTCGTCCGGCTTCGTCACCATTTCTAAGCTCGTGTCCGGCCAGTACATTGATGGACGGCGGTATTGGGTTGCCTGTGTTGTATTTCCAAGTGTTCCGGAACATGGTGCGCGCGTTGAGACTGTTTCCGAGCGTCAGTGCAGCGTGGTGGTTTGGGCAGTGGATGGACAAACGTCGCAAGCAGCGAGTTGGCATACACTGGACGGGTTAGGTTTACACATCAGTGAGTGCGGTGTTTTAGATAAAATGACTCCGCGACCCACACTTTGCAATGACAAAGTGGATACCAAGGAATATTCGATTCTTAGGCATCGCCAACCACTGGCGGGTTGAAGCAATGATCCAGCTACATAAACAAGCAAGGAGGTGACTAGTCACTTACGCAGATAAGCGATGCAATCGCAGCAAGACTGGCGCGGTTATCGTTCCGTCATCTAAGCCGCAAATGGGTTTGCATGATGTTGCTCACCTTGTGGCTGACCCATTTTGTACAGTCCAAACGGTCAGAGTATGAACAATGCGATTTGTACTTGAACGAGATTATTAACAATATATAGACGCGGGTCAATGTCGCACCTCTGTATCCGAGAGCGGTTGGATCTTAAAAGATAGCAAAGGAAGATTGTGATCACAACATCGACAAACGCAGAAAGACTCAGTCCAAGCGTGAGGATCCACTAGGGTGCTCTGTCAACATTCGCTGTCACCAGTACAAAAAGGGGGAGGCAAACCCCTGGAAAAGGACGTGCGAAGGCGGAATACCGTTTCAGCTTGATCCTAGGGAGCGACTTGGGGATCTGACCAATCATATAATGACCTTCGCTTACATTTCTGCTGTCGTTACTGCGCAAGAAGCTGAACATTGCTGGGGAAGGAACAACATAAAAGTACTTACCACATGCAGCGACTATGAACAACTGTGTATCAGAAGTGTACAACGCCACTTGGAACAGTACGTACCCAGGCGGCAAAATGAGCATATAAACTGGATATATGGTTACAGTCAGACTAGGAAAATGATGGGTGACTATCCAATACACTCACTAATGGACCCGCAATCGTGAGTTTTTCCCTTTGCACTATACATAAACGCGCGCGGGTTATGAGCGTGCATAGCAGGAAAAAATGAAAATAGAACAGTATACCAACGTCTGTATAGTCGGTAGATAAAAAAGCTATTCGAATGTCGTCAACAAAGACGCGTCGAGAAACTCGGAGATCCCCACCTTTGGACCAGGAATGTCACCATTGCCTGTATGAATGGGTCCCATCAGAATGCCTCCTTTAAAGCACATAAGATGTCACCGCACTGTTGCCGCAACTGATGGCTGCGAAAAACAATCAGTGTCGTCGAAATACTAGGTCCCGGGATTGTCATACCCCGACACTCCTATATCCCATCCATTGATTAGCATCCAACTGGCTCTTCGTATGACAACTACTCACCAAGAAATGACATCTATATAACCCAAGTCGCCAAAATGGACGATCGCCATGTCCCAAAGGGCGACAACAATGAATGCGGAATGCAACAAGTCGAGGAACCTGAGGGGAAACCATCTATGTCAAGCAAGTTTAGAGGTATATGAGAATTAGAGACGCACCAGGTCGCTACCACCTGAGAATAGCCATTCAGAGCATGTCGGACTCCGAGCGAGAAGAATTCGGAATGTCTAACTCACCAGAGACTTGGTTGACCACGGGTCCTCGGAATAAACCTGCAGGTACACTATAAATTGTACGTTGACGCATCCCGAAAGACTGTCGAGGTTCAAGAGCGATGGACATGAGTGTTGTGCATTTCTTACTTACATGAAAGCAATTAAACCTCCGAGAAGGAATGCGCCGTAGTATGGACCAACGCCCATAGGCTGGGACATGTTGGCAGACCAGCACCGAAGGATGGGAGAAGTGAAACGGACTAGAACATCTCGAACTTATATTTGTGATACAACGGCGATAGTGAAGAAGACAGCGTGACGGCCGGAAGTGTTTGCTAATTGATCGAGAACCCCATCGTGTAACAGACCTCGTGCGACTTCGAGTCGCTCCTGTGAAATGGATATTATAAATATGCGGCCAAGCCGAGATACTCCATCACGAGGTCAAAGAACATCAGAAGCAGCAAACGGGGTGTTATCTTCCGGGGAATACTTAGTACGCAAACCTGTGTTATCCAAATTAACGCCAGGAGATCACCAAGAACCACAGCACTGCCAGGCGGCCTGATGTGATTACCTGGCGTGAACACTAAGCCTCGGGAGACCTGTCATGGACGCCGACAATGCGCGAGGGGAACATTGATTAGGATGCTCTCGTGTGCTCGACACGTTGAGAGGAGTCGTGAAACGAGTGCGCCATCGTACGCATGGTCAAACTAGACAGCTCTGTAGAGCGCTCCAATAGCGGCTCTACCGTGGTGCACAAGTGGCCGCTGTCCAGAAGAAGGCTCTCGAGTCGAAGTGCTGGCCCGGGTAAGATATCCGCTGACTAAGCTTCTACTATCGGTTCCCAAACCCTCAGAGTCACGGGCCTCAAGGCCTCACTTTCGGCCAGTCCTCAACATATTCAAAAATTTTTTTCCAAAGCACGGACGGAGATGGTCAAAGTTGGTAATCCGAAGGAACCTGGTTCCAGGCAGCAAATGCATTCGCTCATTCACCAATAGACTCGGATCGCTAGCAATCCCTAACGTTTCTTCGCTTCAAGCAGAACTAAGGTGCCTGCGCAACTGCTATCGCACTAATGACTACCCAGCATTCAAGTTTCAAGAGCTTACACTGCATATTTCGTTGCACGTCTGCCTCGCCCCTCTGCGCTCACCATGTGCGCTTGAGGCGGTCGCCATTGTTCCCCCAAGTCGAGAGCTGTCCATGCACCTGCGGATCGCAACTGGTTGCGTGATATAACCAGATCAGTTTCTTTCCGAAATACGCGGCCACTCCAGATCAGGGTCTCGCTCGGTCCATTTTGAATGGCCGTGTATTGCATCGACCACTAGATATACGGCCTAGGATCGGCAGTGACCTTGTTTACTGGTACATGTAGTCACGACTGTTCAGCGGACCACAGTAAAGCCCGAGCCTCGTTGCAATTGCATTTGAAAAACGTTTACCACGGCTGCAATTTTGACACAGCCACGATTGTCACCTTGTAAACAAGGCAATCATGAGCGAATAGGCTCAATGGAATGACTGACCGGGTTCTGACTGGCAGCTTGAGAATTGGACTGCAAAATTGACTCAGCAATCCTGATCACAGTGGCGCGACCTACTTCAAGTAGGCCTTGATGAGAAATGCGATGCAAACATTTTATCTAGATTCTGGCGGCCACTATCCGGTTGGTCAATATGCTAGCTCTTCGGACGTCGCCGCGGTCGGAAGCAGGAGATGGAGTAAATGAGGTGGATAGGGCCGGAGAGGGGTTGGGGGAGAGCACGAAGCACAGGCTCTGCCAGAGGCGTGACCCGCTTTCCCAGGTGGTGGGAGTGGACCGCAGTCCGACGACGCATGCACCGAACGCCATACCAGCATTCCTGAGCTAGTCGGGGTGGAGTAGATGGGGCTCGTAAAGTCCGCCACCGGTGTCTATAGATGGGGCAAAGCCACAGCCATTGGGGATTGATGGTAGTCGGTAGTAAGGTTCGTCAGCGGGGCAGGGCCACACCACTGGTGTTCATCGGTGGGGCACAACCACGGTCATCAGGATAGAAGTGGAGTAGTCGTGCGGAGGCAGGAACGCTATGGGGAGGTCAGCCGTGCACTGCACGAGGAAAGAGACCCCCCGCGAGAACAAAGGCAGGGAGGAGAAATGCGACGAAAAGAAGGGCAACCGGTGCAGCGAGCACGACTGGACAAGTGCGGTGGTAGTGGCGCGAGACGAAGCCGACGCTGCCCTGCTTACCTACCCTAGTCCAGAGATATTACTGTGTGGCAACTCAGTCGAGGTGGGAAAACCCACAGCAAGTGATGCTTACAGTATGAGAAGAGTGGGTGCATACGTTCTACATAGTAATATAACATGTTTAGGTCAATCATTACCGCACCTCTGAGCGTAAAGCAAAGTCGAGAAGGGACGAGCGTCGATAGTCCGGTGATACCAACGGCAGATCTCGCACTCGATGCATGCAGGGCGTATGTAACGACGCCAGCCTGATGCACCTTGCACGGAACGGCACCAGCGTAGTTGGCGGAAAGTGCCAGGCGTTTTGATAGGTATGATCGCACGGTGACAGATTAGTGGCGAGCGTGCGGATGGTGCACAAGTAGTTGCACCCGGATATATTGATAAGTATGGACGCATCTAAGGGGCTGGGAACTGGATTGGATAGAAGAACGAGTAAGATTACTCACCTCGAGTATGGGAAGTCGGAACCAAACCGCACTCCAACGTATTGTAAGGGTGTAAAAGTACCGCATCTTGGGTGTACGAGGGCGACGGTCAAACAAAAGTGGAGGGGCGACGGGGGCTGCGTCTACAGGGTGAGGCCGGGAACCTGAATCCTCCCTACAATCTGTTCCGGAGCACTGTAGCTTATGCACGCATCAGCTGACAAGCACAGTACCTTTTGATATACGCACCATTCTCGATGCATGCTACACCTCTTATTCCTGCACGAAGGCACGTCAGGCCTCACTGAACGTAGGCACTTGTCATAGCGTCCCCATCGAGCAAACGAGCGACAATTGCGAGAGATTTCGTGTCCGCGTACACACGGCCGCGAGGCTGGCCTTGGGCAAACGTACGGTAGAGGCTGAACCCGGAGTTGGTGTCGCCTTCACAGACCACAAGAGTCGCTGGTATCAAGTAGTTGGGGCTTTGACAGTGGGGAAACTCGAAGACGCCACATAATCGCCAATGCAATGATTGAAGGACCCGGTTGAAGTCTCTGCTTCATTCCCCTGCTATCTTCTCTGAGGACTGAACCGACCGGGACGGAAAAGGAATGGAGCAACTACGGTACACCCAAGGCTGTGCTTTGAAACTTTGATCTCTCGGCGACGTCCGGGCAGTCGTCTCCTACCACTGGGTGCATGTTGAAGTGCTCCAACTGGACCGATTCTCCGCCTGACCCGACCCTCGGTCGCACCACTAACTGCCATACTCACCGGATTTTACGGTTATACTTAAAAGCGAAAAGCCTGCCCGAGGATGACTTGGCGTGGTGACGATGTAGAGGTGTGCAAATGTGACACAATATGTTTTCGTTACTGTAAGTTTGGTTGGACGCTCCGAATGATACATACATGGTCGTTATAACGAGAAATCCTAGCCAAGGGAAAGCATAAGAGAATAAAATATACTAAAACCGAGAAGGAACATGACAGTATCCAGCTGCCGAAACAACAACGGTTGCATGTGTTATACAAATCTCACATTTTCCCCATGCCTTGAAAGAACTCCTCGATATCATCATCGCGGCCAGAGCCTACGCCGGGTGCGTCATCGTACTTGGATTCCACCGTTTGCTGCACCTTGACTGCAATCTTTGGCCGGGAGAAGAACAAAGTCAGAACAGATCGCCTAATAGGAAACGGATAAAGAAGGCAACGAACCGATCGGTAGTGCTTCGTAGGTTGCGGAAGACACCTATTAAGCGACATCTGCGTCCACGTTGACGGGGTGAGGGAAGAAGAGGGAAACAATCAGCGAGCCACTACTTGGCTCCACTTCCGCGACAGCAGCGCACCGGATATGGTTGTAGACACGCCCGTCTAGCCTCGTCTCCGTTTCCAAACGCGGGGCCGGGCAGTACGTCGACGGGCGGTAGTATTGGCTCGCCTGCGCTGTGTTTCCAGGGATTGCGAAATATGGTGCGGGCGTTGAGGCTGTTGAGCAACGTATCAGAGCAACATTGTGGTTTGGGTAATGTGAGGACGAACGTCGCAAGCAACGAATTGGCGTGCACTGGACGGATTAGGTTTACGTATCAGTGAGCGCTGTGCTTCAGGGTGAAACGACTCCACGACCCACACTTTACAATGATAAAGTGGATACCAAGAAATACTCGATTTTGAGGTATCACAAGCCACTAGCGAGTAGAATGGTTGTACCATATAAACGAGGGAGGCGACTAATCACTTACGCAGATAATCGATGCAATTGCAGCAAGACTGGCCAAGTTATAGTCCAGTCATCTCAGTCGCGAATGGATTTGCATGGTGTTGCTCACCTTGTGGCTGACCCATTTTGTACAGTCCAAACAGTCAGAGTATCAATAATGCGATTTGTGCTTGAGTCAGGTCATCAGCAATATGACAACGTAGATACAAGTAATGACATACCTGGGTATCCGTGAGCGGTTGGATCTCAGAAAATGGCAAAGGAAGATCGTGATCACAACATCGACGAATGCAGAGAGACTCAGTCCCAACGTGATGACCCACTATGATGCTCTGTCGATAATAACCGTCACCAGACAAGAAGGGAGCGAACCGATGGGAAAGGTCGCGCAATGGCGGAAAAATGCTTCAGCTTTATCCTAGAAAGAGACTTGAGGGTCTGACTGATCGTAAGGTAACCTCCGCCTACATTTCGGCTGTCGTCACTACACGAGGAAAATAAATACTGCTTGGGAAAGTGCATTATGAACATACTCACCACACGCAGCAACTATGAACAACTGCGTATTAGAACCGTACGACGCCGTCTGGAACAGTACGTACCTAGGCGGCAAAATGAGCAAACAAACTGAATGTAGTGTTGATCAGATTCGGAAAATGATGGGCGACTCCATTACACCCACTAATGGACCCGCGACGATGATCTTCTCCCGTTGCACTATGCACAATTGTGCGTGAGTTATCTGCATATATAGCAATAAAAATAGAACAGTATACCAACATCTGTATAGCCGGTGAATAAAAAAGCTAGTAGAGACCGTCGTCAATGAAAGCGTGCAGAGGAAGTCAGTGATGCCCACCTTTGGACCATGAATGTCACCATTGCCTGTGTCCATGGGTCCCATCAGAACGCTTGCCTGGGCACACATAAGAAGTTACCGCACTGTCACCGCGATTGATGGCTAAAAAGAAAATCAGTGTCGTCGTCCTGATTAAGTCCTAGAAGTGTGTTGTACCCCGAGACTCCTGCACACTCATCCATCCATCAGCAGCCATCCAGCTTCCCGTGTTGCAACGGCGTACCAAGAAATAGTATTTATATAACCTGAGTCACCGAAATGGGCAATTGTCATATCCCAAAGAGCGACGACGATGAATGCGGAGTGCAACCAGTCGAGCAACCTGATGGTGATCTATCAGCACCCAACAACAGCCGAGCTCTCCGAACATCGAAACCCACCAGGTCGCTGCTACCTATGAATGGCGGGTTGTGGGCATGTTAAGCTCCAAGTGGGGAATGGACGACATGCGACTCACCAGGGACTTGGTTGGCCATGGGTCCTCAGAATATATTTGCCAGTACACCACAAACTGTACATTGACACACCCCGAAAGACTGTCAAATATTGAGAACGACTGTCAAATACAAACGTCGTGATCCCCTTACCCGAATGCAACTAACCCTCCGAGAAGGAACGCTCCATAATACTGCCCAACGTCGATAGACTGGGACATGTTAGCAGATCAGCGTCGGGGAATGGGAGAGGGGGGATGGACCAGAACATTCCGATTTTATACCTGATACAACAGCGACAGTGGAGAAAACAGCGCGACAGCTAGCAAGGTTTACTGATCGATCTTCCACCAGGAACCAATTTATCCATAACCCTCTTTGTGTGAGTGAGTGAACAGCATGTCACAGACCCCGTGCGATTGCGACTCAGCGAGTCACTCCTGTGCGGGATATTATGTAAATGAATATGCAGCCAGGTGAAAAGACTTGCCGTCGGATGAGGTCAAAAGTGGCAAAACGGATCTTGATGCGACGGATCAGTGGCAGGCACTGTGCTCTCTCATCATTTCTCCGTCCCCAAAGAGGTGTGATAAGGCATACAAGGATCGCAACATCCCAAAAATGCCCAGATTGCAGAAGGTCCCACATTATACATAGGTATGGGGCTTAACGCCTCTCTTGGGTGGTTCGCAAAGAGGATATCTGAACATAACAGTTGGGTTACGAATCTACCTGAGGAGATGTCACAGCTGAGAATAAGCAGGTCGTGACCTACATGCGTTCGCTTCCACCAGGTCTGAAACAATGGATTCGAATGACGCTGGAAGCAGCGAACAAGCTCTGGAAGCAACCCAACAGCGTCCTTGTAACCATGGTCAGAAGACACTCTAGAGAGTACGTACAATGACAACCAAAACCTGTGTTATCTAAATCAACGCCAGGTGATCATAGACTTATCGCGGACCATAGCATTGAACACCGCCCTGTGACATTAAGCTTCAAGAGACCCGCCAGGGACGCTGAAGGCGCCCAAGGGGGGCAATGGCGAGGACGAGCCCATGTGCTCGAAAACAACCGGAAGAGTCATGGACCCGAGCACACCACACGCGTACTCGAGAGTCGGACTGAGCAACGTAGTGCACCGCTGTCTGGGGAAGAGAAAGCTCCCGAGCCAAAGACTCAAACCACAGCTGACTAAGCTATCGCAGTGATTGATGCAACCTTCACCAATTCTTGATCCGAGTGCTCCAGTGGTAGGCTGAGTTCATACCCTCCTCGCTTTTTAGCCAATATCAGCATATTTGGTGTATTTTTCGAAGAAGCTATAGTCATCTCCGAAGTAGGGAGATACGGTCGGAGCACTTGGTGATCGCACCCGTTCATTTAGATCACTGGTTCAGTCCGGAATGTGTCTACGCCGCATCTGAAACCCGAATCTACCCACACCATGATGGCAACGTACAACAATTGGCTGCAGGATGGCTCGGCACGCCTACAAGCACTGCCAGAACGCGTGGCGACAACTATGGTTCCTGCGCACCGCTATCGCGCCAATGGCCGGACATCGTGTTCAAAGCGAGGGCCGATCAAGTGGCTTATGTCGTACACTTCACTGCACGTGTGCCTCGTCCCATTCCAACGCGCTTGACATGCGTGTCTGAGCTCGAGATCTGTTCAGAACGACTCCGAACGAGCGGCTGCTCCATATCGGTATCTCGTTTGGCCCGTCTCTACATGGTCGTGTATCATCAAAACAGCCATATCATCGATCACTGTCATTATGGGCGGATTGGTCGCGTGTCGACTGGCAGCTCGGGAACTGGACTATGTATCTGACTCAGCGGTCCTGATCACATATGTCCGACCTACCTCAGTGGGCACGGATAAGAAGGCCTGATTAAGAAACGCGATGCCCACCGTAAAGCCTGATCGCACTATGATACATTGGCGACAGGCGAGCACGGCAACTCGCAGCGAAATATATGGACAATGCGTGCAATGAAGTTGCTGTGCCCGGGCGTGTTGAAACTTGACGAGATGTGGGGGCATCCGAGGCACCAGGAACCGGATCGGAAGGACGGACGAGCGAGGCCGCTCGTGTCGTGACATCGGGCGAGCATGGGCAGTTGGAAGTGAACTGCAACTGAGCGTATGACAAGGGTACAGAAGTACTACGTGGTAGACGTACGAGGGCGACGGCAGTCGAAACGAAAGAGGGTAGCTGAGACCGCGTCCGCATGATGAATGATGGGAACAACTGTGGTCCCCGGGAACTTGACTCTTCCCTACGATCTGTTCGGAAGGGTTGTGGTCTGTCGGCGCATCAGATAATAGACACGGTATTGATATGTGCACCGTTCTGGATGCGGGCTGCGCCTCTGATTCCCGCACGAAGCGACGAAGCTCCGCCGCACTGAGCACGGGTAGTTGCTAATATCCCCCGCCAAATGAGCGCATGGATCCGTGCATGGGAGTACGTGTGATATCGCGAAAGATTTCATAGCAGCATGTACACAGCCGTTGGCTTTGAGTGAATGGGTTGGACTCGGAGTCCGAGGGGCACTTCACGGACCGCACGAGTCGCGTGCTGCTGGTGTCGAGGGGTAATTGGGGCTTCAGACTACTACGTGCTTCGTCTCTTAGACAGGTTTACAGACGAAAGTCGGAGATGAGGAGACCGTCGTCAATGTCATGGTTGAAGCGAAGGTCGAGGTGAACTTCCTTTCCCGCGCTCGTGCCTTCGTTGAGGCCTGGGATTCTATAGAATTACCGCTTGCCCGTTCCATGGGTTTCACGGCTACAAAGCGCAATGCTACCAAATGTCAGACCAGCACACGAAGATACTGGCGAGACTCGCCGCGACGATATCCTCAATACCCGCTATGAAGCACAGCAAGTCGGTTGCGTGAAAGTCACAGGTGGTACTTACCAAGTATTCTAAGGTGCCCTACGCAGAGAGTATGGGGTTTGACTGGGTTGGGGTTTAGTCTGGGGGTTTGTCTGGCACGGTCGTCCTGCGTCGTCACGCCGCGAAGTGGGTGGGCAATCTTTTCGGCGCCGACACCTCCGGCTGTGGCCCGTCACTTGGATCCTCGGGGCCGCACCGCCGTACTGGCTGAACTTCACAGCGAAAAAAAGTGGAAGGCCTGTCGAAGGATGACTTGACGTAGTGGCGGTGGTGGGAGTACCCGGAACTCAATGTATGTCGTGTTAAGCAAGCCTCGTTGAATAGCATCATTACATTCAAGTTCACGGTCGCTATAATGGCGAATCTTGGACAAGCGAGGGCGGGAGCATAAAATAATGGAATTACAAGCAAAAAGAGACCAATCAGGCACTGGGGATGCCATATCTAGTAACCAAAATATCCATTGTGCGTGTTACACAAATCTCACATCGCTCCCTATGCCTTGGCAGAGATGCTTGATCTCGCCTGCTCGGCCAGAGCCTGCGCAGTGTCCGCCATCGTGCTTAGACTCTATCATTTGATGTGCCTTGGCTGTAATCTTGGGACGGAAACGGAGGGAGGGGGATAAAGAGTTGGAACGGATTGCCCCAAATAGGAGCATGGATAAGGAATGGAAGACGGACGATCGCTAAGGCTTCGTAGATTGAGGCAGACGCACACCTAGCGATATCTATGTTCATGTCAACGAGACGAAAAAAGATCAGCGAGTAACGACATGGCTCCGCTTCAGCGACGCTAACTTACAGCATATGGTTGTGAATACGCCCGTCCAGCCTTGCCTCCGTTTCCGAACGCGAGGCCGGGCAGTGCATTGGTGGGCTGCAGTGTATGCCTCCCTGTGTCGTATTTCCAGAGACTGCGAAATATGGTGCGCGCATTGAGGCTGTCGGGCAAGGTGTTAGAACGGCATTGTGGTCTAGGAGCGAGTGGACGAACGTCGCAAGCAGCGAGTTGGCGTACACTGGAGGGATTCGGTTTACATATCCATGAGTGTTGTGCTTTGGGTTGAAACCAGTCTGCGACTCACACTTCGCCATAACAAAGTGGATACCAAGAGAAACTTGACTTTGGGGCACAGCAATAACCTGGCAAGCAGGATAGTTGCACCACACAAACCGACAAGGTGACTACACTTACGCAGACAAGCGATGCAATCGCAGCAAGACTAGCACGATTGTCGTCCAGTCATATAAACTGCGATGGGTTTGCATGCCAGTGGTATTGCTCACCTCGTAACCGCACCATTTTGTACAGTCCAAAGAGTCAAAGTATCAATAGTGCGATTCATACTTGAGTCAAATCAGCAGCAATATAATAATAAGTGCACAGGACAATGACGCACTTCGGTATTCGTGAGCGGTTGTATCTCAAAAAATAGCAAAGGAAGATCGTTATCACGACATCGACGAACGCAGAGAGACTCAATCCCAGCGTAATGATCCACTATGGCGCACTATCAGCAATCACCGTTAACATACACCAGATGGGAGCGAACCTTCGGGTATGGTCGAGCGAGGGCAGAATACCATTTCAGCTTGATCCTAGACAGAGATTTGTGGATCCGACTGATCATACAATGACCTTCACTTACATTTCGGCTGCCGCTACTACGCGAAGAGTGAATATTACCCCAGTGGGAAGGATTGTCATGAAACTACTCACCGCATGCAGCAGCTGAGAACAACTGTGTATCAGAAGGGCACAGCGCGATTTGGAACGGCACGCACCCAGGCGTAAAAATGAACAAATAAACTACAGGTATAGTGTTAGTCAGGAATGATGAGTTGTAATCTAAGAAACCCACTAATAGACCCGCAACAATGAATTTCTCCCTTTGCACTGTCCAAAAACACGGATGGATTACCGGTTGTATGACAGAAGGAACCAAGACATTTGAACAGCATACCGACATTTGTACAGCCGGTGAGCAAAAAAACTAGTCGAGACCGTCGTCAACGAAAACACACCAAGAAATCCTGGAATGCTCACCTTTGAACCAGGAATGTCATCATTGCCTAAAGGATGTATTGCATTAGAACGCCCTCCTGAACGCATATAGGATGCCACCGCACAGTCACCGCTATTGCAAGCTGAAAATAACCGATCAGTATAGTGACCAGAAGGCTTAGAGGCGTCTGTACCCCGACGCTCCTGTGCACACATGCATCAATTAGTGCCGAACCAGCTCTCCATGTTACAACAGCCTACCAAGGGATGGCACCTATATAATTCAGATCGCCAAAATGTGTGATCGTCATATCCCAAAGGGCGACAGCGATCAACGCAGAGTGAAACAAGTCAAGGAGCCTGAGGGAGATCTTTCAATGTACAACGAGCGTAGAGGTATATGAACATCGGAAACGTACCAAGTCGCTACTACCTGACAACAACAATGTCAGACTCCGAGTGAGCGGGATCCACGATATGTAACTCACCAGGGACTTGGTTTGCCACGGGTCGCTGGAATATATTTTCCAGTACACTATGAGCTGTACATTGACACATCCAGAAAGACTGTCGAGATTTTAGAGTGATCGACACAAGCATCTTGGATCTTACCCCAAAGCAATTAATCCACCGAGAAGGAATGGGCCATAGTGCTGAACAACGTCCACAGAATGGGACATGTCAGTGACAGATCAACTTCAAAGGATGGGAGAGAAAAGATAGATCAGGTCATCACGACTTTATACGTGGTACAATGCTGATACAGACAGCGGGATGCCCAGTAAGGTATAATGATCGGTCAAAAGCCGCATGTTTTAGACCGAGTTACCCCTGTGAGATGGATATTATGAGCACGCGCCTAGGCAACTCTTGAAAGATACTCCACAATGAAGCTACGGAATCATGTTGTTAGAAGCAGTGAACCCAGGGGTTGTCCTTGCGCATGTTGGTAACTATGGTGAGAAGACACTTTTCTGGGGAGTGCTTGTGCAAACCAGTGTTGTCTAAATCAATACCAGGGGATTATCACGAGCTGTAGTGCTCAGCACTGCCGTCAGACGGCTTGATGTGAATATATATAATTTAACGTGAACATTAAATATTACTTACTTGCTTAAGCTTAGGGGGCCGCCACGGGCACCGAAAGCGCGTGAGGGCATTGACCAGGGTCGTCTTATGTGCTCGAAAGCATCGGAAGCGTAGTCGAGACGAGCGCGCCACACGCATGCTCGGACGTCAGACTGCCATAGCACGCCGCTGTCCAAACAAAAAGAGCTCCGACACGGCGTTAAGATGCTCTACCCGCTGACTAAGCCACTGCACCTTGATTGATGCGCATCGATTGCTAATGTAACTTGGCTCTAGTGATGCTGGGTTCACTCCCTGCTTGATAATCTTTGGCCAGCGCTCGACGTATTTGATGTATTCGTCAGAGAAGCTACAGTTAAGAGGTGGTAGTCCGTGAAGGAACCTGGTACCAGGCGGGACTGCATCAGTTCATTTAGATCGCTAGCAGTGCTGAAAGTTCCTTTATTGCAACTAATCCGGAACGGAGCGACAACTATAGCGCTTGCGCACCGCTATCAGCGCAATGGCCGTGCATCACGTTCAGAGCGAGGGCCGACCGGAGACCGTCAAGCGTTTCATTGGACGTGCGCCTCGTCCCCCTTCGCGCTTACCACGCGTGCCTGGCACAGTCGCTCGTGATCCTCCGAGTTGACCCACCGAAAGTTACCGTATAATTAGGTCGGTCTTCTATCCGGAATAAGCGGCGGCTCCAAATCGGGGCCTCCTTCGGGCCATTCCAGATGGTTGTGTACCATTAGAATAACCATCAGACTCCCGATCACCGATCATTATGCGTGGATCGGTTCGGTGGAATGGTTGCTGGGTCCCGTGCTAACTGACGGCTTGGGAACTGGACTGCGGATCTGACACATGTTTAGGTCGATTGTTACCGCAGTTCTGAGCGTGGATTAAGGGGACAGTCTGGGGACACCAGCAGCAGATGCGGCACTCGGGATATGCAGTGTATATGTAACCACGCCGCCCTGATGTTGTATGGAACGGTACCGGCGTAGTCAGTGGGAGGTGCCGGCCGTTTTGATACGTATGACCGCACCGTAAGACATGGGTGGGGAGCCAACTCGCCACGTCGCGTCGAGTATCCGGATGGTGTGCAAGTAGCTGTGCCTAGGCATGTTGAAAAGTATGGGCATATCAAGGCGCTAGTAACTGGATCAGACGGGCTGGAGTAGGGGCAGCCAGTAGTGAACCGACTCCTAATATATTACAAGGGTGTAGGGGTACTGCGTCTTGGACATACGAGGGCGACTGGGACCGTGTCTGCAGGATGAGTGATGAGAACAGCCGCGGTCACCGGGAGCTCGGATTTTCCCTAGTAGCGATCCGCTCAGGAGTACTGTGGCCCGTGCGCGCATCAGCTGACAGACACAGTAATTTTTGACGTATGCACCGTTCTGGATGCGGGCTATACCTCTTACTCCTACGAAAGGCAAGCATGGGCATCACGAACTGGGTAGCTGGTAGCGTCCATCACAACGTGAGAGAGTGCAAGCGCATGAATCCGCGCATAGAGGCACGAGCAACAAGGGGTCTGGTGGTAGCGTGTACACCGCCGCGCTGGCCTTGAGCGAACGGAGATGGAGGAGTCGGCGCGCTTCACGGATCACGGGGGAATCAAACGACTGCATAAAACTTGGACGCAAAACTCGAAGACAAGCTAACTGTGTAGTCACCGATGCGCGTGAAACGTTGAGCTCGACTTGAACGACCTCTGCTCCATTTCTCTCTTATGCTTGCTGTCTTCCCTGAGGATGTGATGGAGGAGTAGAACACCCCGCCGTGTCACGTGGCTTCGCCTCGTCTGACGGGTTCTCGTTCGCCGTCTTGCCAGCGAACCGACAGCCTCTCACAACGCCACCCTGCTGCAGGTCGTTTGTCACGGCGTACCCACTGGTCTTCAACCACGCTCTCGCTCGGGCCAGTTTACCGGCTCGCTGGCTCTTTCGTGCCCATGTCCCGTCTCCGCTCCCACTTCGCAAACGCCGCCCCTCGCTAGCTCGTTCGCTCGGGGCCCACTCTCTCACCTCGACAGCTATTGGTGTGTCCCATGTTCTTTAACTGACCGGACGCCACCCTTTGATGGTGCCGGTGACCTGGCAAACCGACGATATTCAGAGGTATGTCGCAGCGTGTGCATCGCATTAAGATTTCACTGAATGTTCATGATACAATACATACACGGCAATTGCGGTAGTAGATCCTTCCCATGCAGAATATAATGTAGAAGCAAACGGAGACTAGAACTTGACAGCACCCAGCTTCTAAAACGTCCGTTGTATGGTGTTACACGAATAGCGCGTCGTTCCCTATCCCTTGAGAGATCCGGTTGATTTCATCGTCATTGCTAGAGCCTATGCCAGGTTTGCCGTCGTACTTGGACTCTACCGTATGTTGCACCATGACTGCGATCTTTGGACAGAAATGGAAGGAGAAGAGACGGATTACACGATAGGAACAGGGATAAGCAAGGCAAGGCAAACCGAGCGGTAGTGCTTCGTAGGTTGAGGCAAGCACCCGTCTAGCGATATCTGTGTCCACGTCGATGAGGCAGGGGAAAGAGGGAAAAGATCAGTGAACCACAATATGGCTACTTCGGCGACACCAACGCACAGAATATTGTTGTGGACACGCCCGTCCAGCTTCATCGACGCTTGCGACCGTGGGGCCGGGCGGTGCCCTGAAAGACGACAGTACTAGCGTTGGCTCGCCTGTGCTGTACTTCCCAACATTGCGAAACATGCTGCGCGCGTTGAGACTGTCGAGCGAGGTATCAGTGCTGAATTATGACGGACCGAGGAATGAGTAGACGAACGTTGCAAGTAAGGAATTGGCGTGCACTGGACAGGTTAGGTTGACACGTCCATGAGTGTGATACTTCGGGACGAAACGACTCCGCGACTCACACTTCGCAATAACAAAGTGGATACCGAGAGATGCTCGAGTTTGAGGTAGAGCAATCAGCTGGCGAATACGATGGTTGCGAACCGACAAAGGGACTCTAGAGGTGGCTAGTCACTTACGCAGATGAGCGATGCAGTTGCAGCGAGACTGACACGGATGTCGTTCAGTCATCTAGACCACGAATTGGTTTGCATGGTGTTGCTCACCTTGTAACCAACCCATTCTGTACGGTCCAAAGTGTCAGGGTATCAATGATGCGATTCGTACTTGAGCCGAATTATTAGCAATCAGGTGATGTAGGCTCGGGACAACGACGCACCTTGGTGTCCCAGAGCGGTTGGATCTTAGAAAATAGCAAAGGAAGATCGTGATCGCGATATCGACGAACGCGGAGAGACACAATCCCAGCAACGTGATCGACTATGATGCTCTATTAATAATTATCATTGCCAGTACAGAAAGAGGGGGGCAAACCCATGGAAAAGGTCGCGTGGGGGGGGAATGCTTGATTCTAGAAAGAAATTTGAGAATCTAGCTGATCGTGTGGTAGCCTCCACTTACATTTCGGTGGTCACTACTACCCGAAGAAATAAACATTGCCTGGGAAGGAATGGCACAAGAATACTCACTGCACGCAGCAACTGGTATGAACGACTGTGTATTAGAAAAAGTGCAACGCTTGCAACGCCATTTTGGACAGCACGTACCCAGGCGGAGAAACGAAAAAATAATCTGGATGTGTCGTGTTAGTCAGATTTAGAGAAGCGAGGGATTGCAATCCAAGACACCCACTAATGGGCCCGCAACGATGAGCTTCCCCCTTTGCACTATGAGCAAACACACGTGGAGTATAACAGGAAAGAAAAAAAAGTAGAATAGTATACCGACGCTTGTACAGCCGGTGGGCAAAAAAACTAGTCGATACCATCGTCAACGAAAACACATCAAGAATCTCCGGGGTGCCCACCTTTGAACTAGCAACGTCACCATCGCCTGCAGGGATGGATTCCATTAGATTCCCTTCCTGAACGCATATAGGATGTCACCGCACAGTTACCGTCACCCCGAGCTGGAAAGGCGGGTCAGTATAGCACGGCACCAGAGGTCCTGGCAATGTCCATACCCCGACACTCCTGTGCATACGCCCATCAATCAGTACCGAACGAGCTCTCCGTGTTACAGGAACATACCAAGGAACGGTATACATATAACCCAAATCGCCAAAATGAGTTATCATCATATCCCAAAGGGCGACGGCGATCAACGCAGAGTGAAGCAAGTCAAGGAGCCTGGGGGGGTGGATCACTGCCCGACGATCGCAGAGGTATATGAGCATCGAGAACGTACCAGGTTGCTACTACCTGAGACAGCCATCCAGGGCATGTCGGACTTGGGGTGGGAGGAACCCACAGAATGGGACTCACCAGGAACTTGGTTGATGACGGGTCGTCGGAATAGTGTTTCCAGTACAATATGAGCTGCACATTGACACATCCAGAAAGACTGTCGAAGGTTGAGAGTGATCGACACAGACTTCTTGGACTTCTTACCCGAAAGCAATTAACCCCCCAATAAGGAATGGGCCATAGTGCGGACCAACGTCCATAGACTAAGATATGTCAACGGCAGATCAATGTCAAAGAATGGGAGAGGGAAGACGGACTAGAACATGTGGACTTTATACGTGATAACAAAAAAAAACAGTGCGCCGGCCACGCAGCCCCGAGCGCTCCTGTGAGTAGTATATATTATGAACACACGCTAACCTCTGGAGGGCCCGCCCGGACGCCGAAAGGGCATGAGGAGGGCGGCGACTAAGATGATCTCCATTGTGCGCTCAAAAGCAGCTGGTCGTCGTGGAAACGGCGAGCGCATGCATGAGGCACGGCATTTAAGTTTCGTCGATTGAAATGACACAAATATTCGGACCTGGTGCATGCCGCCGTCCACTGGCATAAAAGGGAGCTCCACTGCGTCAAAGTTATGTTCTACCCGCCGAGTCACGACTGAGCTACTGCGCCCTGACTGACACGGCCTCATTGATTCCTAATGCAAATACCGTTCTAGCGATGCTGAGTTCGCTCACTTGATTGTTTTATGGCCAGCTCTCAATATATTTGGTGTCTTCTTGAAGGGAGCTACAGTCCGAAATATGGAGGTGGATCCACGAAGGAACCTGGTGCCAGGGAGTGACTGCGCATCGGTTCATCCAGATCGCTAGCAGTACTCAGCATTTCTTCGCTGCAACCAATCCAGAACACAACAAATACTGTCCCTACGTACCGCTATCGTGCCAATGGCGGCGCATGATACTCAAAGCGAGGGCCAACCGTGTTGGTCTCATTGCACGTGTACCTTGTTTCCCCTTTGCTCTTACCGTGCGTGTCCGATGCCATCACTCGCAATCCCGGGTGTTGAGAACTTCTGTATAACTAGATCGGGCTTCTTCGCTGTTGCCGTTCCGAATCGGGGCCGCCATTCTAGATGGCCGTGTATCATCAAAGCAGCCATCGAACTCCCGGGTACCAATCGCTATCAATGAGTAGGTCCAGTGAAATGGTTACTGAATGGCGTGTTAACTGGGAGCTTTGGAACTGGGTTACCACTGCTCTTGAGCATGGACGAGCATCGATATTACGGGGACGCCAAGAAGGCATGTGGCACTCGAGATAGGCAGTGTATGTGTAACCACGCCGCACTGATGCATGCATTGAATAGCACCGGCGTAGTCGGTGGAAAGAGGCTAGTGGCAGGCGACCTGCTCAGCACCGGCGAGCCGACTCGCCGCGTCACGTGAGGTATGTGGAGTAGCTGTGCCCAGGCAGGTTGATCACATCAAGGCGCCAGGAACCGGACTTGAGTAGGGGCACTCGACCCTAGTATATCGGTAGCGGCGCACGGAGGCACTCTCCCATGCTATCGCTGAAGAAGCGTTAGTGAAATGGACGGATATTGGGTATGCGTGAGAACTTGCCCTGCCCTCGCCCCATCTCGCCGCAGTCGCATCTCGCCCAGCGTGCTCATGATAGCAGACACTCTATCTGTTAGCGCTCCCGTGTTTGTGCACATGGTTCGGATCCCATCCCGACCACCTCGTCCAGCGCTCCCTTACCCTCGTCCAGTCTGTTCGCTAGCACAGTTCGCCTGCCTACAATCGCCCCCTGCCACCGCTTCGTCACGCCCTCACCCCGTCTCGCCCACCGCGCTCGCAAGCACGACCTGTCAGCAGACGGTCCGTCTGCCGGCGAGTCCGTGCTCGTGCGCGCGCACTGGCACCCCGCAGCCCCACCATGTTGCCCCACTCTCGGCCCATTTCCTCTTGCCCCATCTTACCCTTACGCTATCTTGCTCATGTGCGCACGCCCTCCATCGACGCGCTCAACCCATCTCACACTCCCCCGTTTTGCTCGGCATGCGACTGAGGACTGCACGCCCACCTTCACCTTCAACCCGTCGTCTTGCCGTCCTGTCGCTCAGGGTTGCTGCCTCGCACCCTCGCCCCGTCTCCACCTCACCTCAGTTCATCGTCCCTGTCGCAGCGCCGACTAGCGCCTAGCGTGCTCGCGCACACGGCCACCATCTGGTGGCGGGCTTGTATTTGTGCCCGTCTCGGTACACCCTCACACACCCGCCCGTTTCCCTGTCGCGGCCGAGTCGCACCCTCGCCCCGCCCCGTCTTGCCCAGGTGTGAGTGTGCACCCCCCACCTGCCGTCACCCCGTCTCATCGTCGCTGTTCCCTTGCTGCATCGCTCCCGGGCCCTGCCCCACTGGCAGCTCGCCATCGCTGCGGCAGTCTGCAGTGCGCTTGCAAAACACGAGCCACCAGTGGACACACCATCTGCTAGCGGGCCTGTACTCGTGCCCACGCAGACCCTGTGCTGCCGGCGGGTCACACCTTTACCCTTGCTTTGCGGTCGCTGTCGCCATGCCAAGCCCTCACTAACACGCGGGTATACTCGTCGCAACGACAGAACTGACGAGCTCAAGATCACAGCGGATACAACGGAGATGGCGATTTTTTTGAGGGCTTCCGCCAGCCAGTTAGTACGTTCATGTTTTGAAAGATAGCGTGTCGTATTATAATAGACAGGGTAGCCAGGGACGGGTCGGCGGAAGGTGAACCTCAACGGTGCAGAAGTTTCGCATCTTACGCATACGAAGATGACGGTAGTCGAAACGAAAGACGAGGGGCCGCAGGAACTGCGCCGCGTGGTAAATGATGGCAACAGCCACAGTCCCCAGGAACTTGAACCTTCCCTATGCTCCGCTCAGGAGCGCTGTCCTCCGTGGGCGCATCAGGTGATGGACATGGCATTTTTGATGTACGCACCGTTTTGATGCGGACCGCGCCCCTTGCTGCTGAACGAGAGATGCGTTGAACGCGGGCAGTTGATAATATTGTGACGATAATCTTCTCATGACGAATCTCTGAGTGGACCCGAAAAGGGTGGAAACCAAATGGCAAACCGAATGCTTTCTATACCAGGAACGAGTGACGAGGTCAGGTCACGGGTGCACCGGTAAATGGCGGCCCTACAGCGATCAGAAGGGTGATCGCTGGACTACGGTTCGGGTATCAGTCGCAGACTCGCAGGCCCGTCAGCCACGGCGGGGCGGTGGCCGTTATAAACATCCCCTACCAAGCCATGAGCAAATGCGCGTGGATCTGCGCACGGGCTTTCGTGATATGGCTGCGAGAGATTTGGTGGCAGCGTGTACACGGCCGGTGCAAGGCTGATCTTGAACGAACGGATATCGGATGATGTAGGTTAGGCTTAGTGCATGTTGGTGTCGCCGCCCGCACAGACCACGGGAGTCGCTGATATCGAGAGCCGAGACTTGCGGTAAACAGGAAGCTCAATGACCATGCACTCCGGTGTGATCCCGGAGGACTCGGAACTGCGATGAAAGGACGGGCGAAAGTTCCTTGCGGCTTTCCGGCCCGAAGCAAGCCTTCGCGGGGGCGGGCTGGGCACTGAGCTAGAGCTCTCTAAGTTCACAAAGACGAGCTCACAACGGATGAGAAGAAAAACATACCGTTTTCGCCGAGTGCGCTTTAGCGAGAGGGAGACCAGCAGAGACAGGCGCCGGCGGACCGGGGACTCCGGCGAAGTGGCAGGAGAGGTTCAGTATATACTTCGCTTCTTCGTGCACGGATCATGGCACATTGTAGTGGTAAAATCTAGCTATGCAAAATATAATGTAGAGTGGAATGTGACACCATCCAAGTGCTAAAACATCCGTTGGGCGTCGTTATACAAATATCGCATCGTTTCCTATGCGTTGAGAGATCTGGTTCATTTCACTGCCACGGCTACTAAGTCCGCCATCGTGCTTGGACTCTACCGTATGCTGTACCATGACTGCGATCTTTGGACAGAAATGGAAGGAGGGGAGACAGATTACACGATAGGAACAGGGAATCAGGGATGAGCGAGACGAACTGATCGGTGGTGCTTCATAGGTTGGGGCGGGCACCCGTCTAGCGATATCTGTGTCCACGTCAATGAGGTAGGGGGAAGGGGGAAAAGATCAGCGAGCTGGCTTCACTTTATTGATGCCAACGCACAGAATATTGTTGTGGACACGCCCGTCCAGCTTCATCGACGCTTGCGAGCGCGGGGCCGGGCGGTGCCTTGAAAGACGACAGCACTAGCGTTGGCTCGCCTGTGCTGTACTTCCCAACATT
>JBBPLS010000297.1:0-27776 GCA_038089895.1 Boletellus ananas | reverse complement strand
GGAAGTGTCGCGTGCGCCGACGTCGTCGAGGGGTAGAGTGTCTGGCCACGTGTCTTGGGAGGGGAGGGCGAGAGGAAGGGGGGAGGGTATTTGCAAGGTGCACACGAGCAACGGGCGTGCGTCGTTGTATCTTTAAAGGATATACCCTAGTTGGGATTGGGGCGAGCATGAGAAGGGAGGAAAGGTGGCCAAGAAAGGGAAGACAGAGGACGACTGAACCGCACGTTGTAGGCATAGGGCAAGGTTTGACTATATGTGTACATTGCAACTTTCTTGGTTATGTATTTGCATGCAGACACCATGTTCATCGACATGCCTTTTGCAATGTAGGCGGGGTCGTTGAGCGGTGCCCGACCACATGGGGCTAATGGTAAGCTGGAGCGAACCAGAAGCAGACCTAAGACAACACGTCTCGGGGAAAGGACCTGCAGAGGTGCGCAACCCCATCGGGGTTGCGAGGGCACATTGGTTTACTGAGGTCCCCGCAAGAGAGGGGGGGAAGCTGGGCACGAGTTCGGAGCATTGCGAATCTGGAATTGAGATCGACCGCGTTGATTGGGGGCCGCGGTCTGTTGGGCTTCGACTGAGTGGGCATGCTTGAAGCAACCAACGCCGGAATCCAGGCTACGGATTCGCCATTTTGATGTCAATTGAACGGCCTCGACGCGGGCGGCAGCGCGGCGCAATTACCTTCCTCATCCACGTTGTTTTCGCGCGGTAGGCTTTGGGACGACAGCCGCATTGGCGCGGGGCCGCCAGGAGTTCAGATCCATTTCTACTTGCGGTTTGATGGACAGACGCGTGTTCAAGTTGTGTCGTCAGATCTGTCATGTGGACTGCCGCAAATACCAGCCCGGGGGGGTATGTAAGACGGTGCCTTGTCAGCATAGCCTTCGAGGTCGCTTTCGTCTCCCAGATGCACGGTTCGGCGAGTTGGTGAGGAGACCATGAGGCTGTTGACTCGACTGCTCAGTGTCGAATAAAGAAAAGCCCGTTGTAGCGACGGTGCTGTGGTAAGTACCTGCGCTGTCCGCTCAAACGTCGACTCACGCGGACTGTAGACGGTCATCGCCGTTCAGTGATGCCCCGAGATCCCCGCCAGAGCTTCCAGCAGCTCAGCCAGTGGTGTGTTATGTAACACTTGCTGTACAGGTCGCATAAAGGGGGCGAACGTTCCCGTGCGCTGCAGGCCCTCGCCATGTCGCGTCCGCCTTGCCGCTTTTTCAACACCCCAGCTGGCTGCAACCGAGGCAGCCAGTGCAAATTTGCACACTCGCCGGCGTCCCCCAATAATCCTACCGATAACGGTAGATCACTTGCAGCCCCGCAGCCTCCAGCTCGAAGCCCTGGGGGCCCGCCACAAGGCCCGTTGCGACCAAGTGGCCCAGGTGACCCCCCTCCCGGTGTCTGCAGGTTTTTCTGGGAACAGGGAAAATGCAACAGGGAATTCAACTGTCGCTACGCCCACACCCAGAGAGCGGACAGAGCTACATCACCCCCTCTGACCCCTGCGCCCACCGCTGCGCGATCTGCCGCCATCTTGCAACGCGTGGCCCCGTTCCTCACTGAAGAGGGTGTATCGAAGATCAATGGCAGCGGAACGGACGGCTTTTTCTCTCAGGATCCATCCTCTTCTCTCTCCCCCTCCGAAGCCCACAACGCGTTGAAGCGATTTCTTTCTGACACGTTTAGATTCAAAACCACCGTCGATGTGTATGCCTTTTTAAAGCCTCTGAACAGCGCCACTGCTTCCAACTCCAATTGGGTGGGTCATGCATCCACTTGTTTGTCGCGACAGAGGCTCACAATGATTACCAGACCCAAGAAGACGGCCAAGTAAGCTGTGGATGGCATTGATCATCAAATCGATGTTAACCGTACATTCACGCGCAGCTGCTTTTGCAAACCATGGCTTCCGTGCGTGGTGATCTCAACCTTTGTGCGTCTCGTCCTAATTCTCGCTTGTAGCAAAACGGTTTGCGCCGTTTGATAGAAATTATCCATTGGCCGCTGGTGTCTCCCCGCACTTCAAACAATCGTGACGTTCTCTCTTTTCAGAGAGGGATAGTGCCCATACTGCGTGTCAGTCAACCCCTTGTTCTCGGGCCCGTCTCACGCTCACCTCCCACAGTACTTGTCATCGGAATTTGTCGTGAAGAGTACACTTGCAACGCGAGTCAAGTAAGCAGCCTCGAATCCCTTATCATCCTCACAACTGAGCGGGGCTCATCCAGTGCTCTCTTTACCGAGATACTGCAAAACATCAAGGAGCTTGCTGATACGATCGAGAGTAACATGACTGTCATCATAGTCAATCGCTCTTTCAACGAACCCACCCTCCCGAGGAATCCACCTCAGTTGGGCGCTCAAGTACTGGCGTCCATCGCTGGTGTCTTGGATGAGTACGCCCACTTTAATTTTTCTGCAAATGATTGGTTTTATACTGCGCTTCCAGGTGCCTCGTGCGTTTCAAGAACGCTGTGGCGATGTACCCACGTCTCGTCACCCTGGTCACAAATCTCCGCGCCTGGTTCGACCAGTGGTCAGATGGGATATCCTCGTCTCCACCAACATTTGACAATTTTCAAGGTGTCCCGACACCAGTTCGTGACCTCCTAGTCAATACGCTCAGGGAAAAAGTGAGCCGTTTGGAGTCCATCGTCCGTCGTGAGCTTGGAAAAGAATCACGCGCGAGTTCTCGCGGGAATGCACTCAATGTCTCGGGTGGCACTTTGAGCGAGGGTTTCATCGCTGCCCTCCGTGGCAGTTACGACCCTCCAGGGGACCTGCGTTCGGACGGACCCCGACATGACAACGATTATGTAGACATATACAACATTCGTGCTGCCCCGACCCATCAGGAATTGATGTGCCGCACTCAACCATTCCTACCAGCGAGTTTGTTCGAGGCACCACATCCTGCCCCGGCAGATTCTATGCAACGCCTACTGGACGTTCAATTTCGCCTCCTGAGAGAGGAACTCACGTAACTGTTTCAATCCTCTCTGCTCGTTCCATAGCTCAGTCGTTGGTCGCAGGGCCCCATTACGAAGAGGTGTGCAACACATACAAGACGATTTGGACGACTTACATCGGCGCAAGACAAAGCTAGGTGACACCCTCCAGAAAGGAGGTGGAAAATACCATGGGGCGGCTGATAACCACGAATCTTTGATGTTCAACGTATACACAAACGTCGCATTTATGGCGTTAGTGCCAGACCGCCGGGGAATATCTACAAGTCTCACGGTTGATACACCCCCAGGCAGGGCCCGTTCTGCACAAGCCGGTGCTCGCGTCGCTTTCTGGAAAGGAGTGAGCGGAAAACGGCTTATGCAAGGCGGGCTCGTCGCTCTCGTTTGGCAAAAAAACGACCAAGTATCAGTCCACCTCGGTATTGTGGTTAGCTCCGTCTCAGACCTTACCGGTCACGTCCAAAGCGATGGGAGCCGTGTCAAGATTCGGGTCGCCTTTTTTGACAGCAAGATCGAGCTGCGCATTCTTTCGGAGTTGAGGACCAAACATTCCTCATCCGATGACATCAAGGTGCTTGTAGAGTCGCCGGTCATGTTTGAAGCTATCCGGCCGTTCCTCGAGGCTCTCAAGACGGAGCCCGAGATTATACCCTTCTCCCGTTATCTCGTATTTCGTCCATCAGGTTATCTAAGGAAGTGTACCATCGACCCTCCAAAGTATGCGTGCCTCCCAGGTTTCAGCTTTCAACTGGCGTCTTTGTTTGATAAGGACGCGGGGGTCGCGGATTTGCGGATGACTGTCTCTGACAAGGCCTCGGGCCACCATTGTGCAGAGGAGTTACGTCGCGCCAGCCGCCTGGATCCTAGTCAAGCGGATGCTGTCATCGCAGCGTTAACCAGTGAAGTTGCGTTGATTCAGGGGTGAGTTTGGTGTGGTATTGTACGAAGTAAGCTCCTGACCTCACCCACAGACCTCCAGGTACTGGGAAGGTGCTGAATTCCAGTCATTGATGCACTCGCTTGACTGACATCACGTTTGACCTCAGAGCTACACCGGCGTCGAGCTCCTGCGTGTGCTGGTGGCCAATAGAATCGGCCCTATTCTTATGATAGCGTTCACGAACCACGCTCTCGATCATATGTTGTGCTCTGTCCTCGATGCAGGTATCACGACAGACATTGTTCGCTTGGGTTCTCGCACATCCGATGAGCGCATATCACAATATTCGATCGAAACGCGAGAAATGGTCGCAGGCCAATCACGGCTTCATCCGACATACACTAAAAAATATCACGAACTTCAGTCTGTGGGGAAAGAGATTGCTGAGCTGATCAAGCGCATACACGAAATTGATCTCGAGTCGGACTCGTCGGAGATCATCAAATATCTCTCGCTCGTTTACCCTAGTCACCATGCTTCCATGTCTGCCCCGCCTCCGTGGGTCAGCGTAGCCAAGGACCTCTCGCAGGACGACGATTCTGAGTCTGGGGGAAAATGGCACATACAGGGTCCCAGAGGTCAGGTTTTCGAGGAGGATACCTCTATGTATGCGTTCTGGAAGAACTGTGGTGATCTAGAGTTTCTGGAAACTGTTACCAGTGCGGCCGCTTCCGATAACCAACAGATGAGCGACCCACTTGCTGATCCTTCCGACCCTGGACCATCAAACCGCTTTGAGCTCTTGGACATCGAGAGCGCGAGAGAAGCAAGGGACACGGATTCTGAAGACGACGAGGACGGCGCGTCGGACGGGGAGTTTGAGGTGCCACCCGAGAAACTCTGGATGACCACACAAGTTTATGACGCTCTGGGTGCAAGTACTGATGTGGAGAATGTGCAAGTACCCATAACACTCTCGGAGCCGTCTGCTCCGGCGCCACCTGTCGCTAAGCCGAAGCCCTCCTATGTCAATGACGCAGTCGGTTTTTTTGAAGTACTCGGACAAGATGTTATCCCCGTGGTGCCTGAGGGCGATCGAGCTCTGGATGAACTTTTAGACACAGATGATGTTTGGAACATGAGCCGATACGAACGTCAAATTCTCCACACGTTCTGGATTGACGAGGCACGCGCACATACAACGAAGAATCAAGAAGACGAGTTTGAACGACTGAGGAAGAAGCATGCAGAGAAGGTGCAGGAACACAACGAAATCAGGGAACAGGTAAGGGCGCGCGGCCGATGGCTCTGCGCGTCTGAGAATGTGACGGCACAGGTGCGGCGTGATCTGCTGAAGAACGTCGTTATCATTGGATGCACTACAACAGGTACCTAGGCGCCGATCGGTACGTAGACGCGACTGACACGTTTCTCTATAGGCGCGGCGAAGCTCGGAACGCTTCTCAAAGTTCGTCCTCCCGCGAATCGTCTTGTTCATGATGTTTTACTTTTTGGCTAGTCGCTATCTCCCAAGGTATTGATGGTCGAGGAGGCCGGGCAGGTACTCGAGGCCCATGTGCTAGGCAGTCTTGTACCGTCGGTGGAGCATCTCCTCCTTATCGGTGACCCTCTCCAACTGCGTCCAACGCTGAACAACTTCTGTATGTTGCATCGTGGCGTGTGGCGTACGTTCGCTTACCCGTCTTTTTAGCGTTGTCCATGGACCATCCGCGTGGTAGCAGATTATACCGGTTCGATATGTCCCTCATGGAGCGTCTGTCAACGTCTGGTTTGCAGATGTCTCGGATCGACGTTCAAAGACGCATGCGGCCGACGATCTCGAGCCTCATAAGGTGCGTACACATCGCCCAAAGTCCTTTGACACGCCTAAAATATGAATAGAAACACGCTTTATGAGGGTCTTCAGGATCACGAACTCGTCCAAACGTATGGTGACATTCGTGGCATGGTTAAGAACGTTTTCTTTGTCACTCACAACCACAGAGAGAACGGTGGAGCGGACGACACAGCGAGCAAATATAACATGTACGAGGTGAGGCACTCCATTGAACACGAATCAAAAAGGGACTCACGTGCGCAATGCTCAAAGGTCAAGATGATCCGAGATCTCGTGCTCTACCTTCTCCGGTTCGGCTACTTTCAGACGGTCATGTTTGGGGTCACTTGCGCTGATGCGCTCGCACAGACAGGGATGCTACTCTGCGGAAGGCGACATCGTCGTCCTGTGCGCATATCTGGGTCAGCTTGCGAGACTCAGGGATGCACTTAGTGGCGAAGTCGCAATCGTTATTGATGAGAAGGATCAAGCCGCGCTCGATGATCACGAAGGTGACCAAGATGACACCGATAATGTTGGATCTGTTCAGCACGTGAAAATAACAAGCCGTGTACGTTGTCTTCACGCTACACCTCGTTTCCAATTATTTATGCTGACTTTTACAGGTCCGGTTGCGCACTGTCGACAATTACCAGGGTGAAGAAGGAAAGGTAGGCAGTTTGACCGCACTTTTTCCAGGTAGCTGACTTGTTATATTCGAGATTGTCATTCTTTCGCTCGTGCGAAATTCTGGCGGGGCTGAAGACGATGACGACCTTGACAAGCCAACCAGGGTCAATATTGGTTTCCTCAAGGTGCGTGCTGACCATACCAGCCGGTGAATAGGGACAGCGGTCCAGCTGACTTGCGCCGTTCCTCGCCCTCCTAGTCCGAGAACCGGACAAATGGTAGTTGTTTTCTGCTTTCGAGCGGCCACGATCGCTGACCTTTTTCTTTTGTGGTGTCAGTGGCCCTGTCCCGAGCTCGTGAAGGGTTGTATATCTTTGGAAACGCTGAGAACTTGTCTTCCAAGAGCAGAATGTGGCGCTCAATCATCGAAGAGCTGGACGCGCAGGGTGCTTTGGGACCGGCGTTGCCCGTGGCATGCCATCGGCATCCTGACAAGGTGCAGTATGTCTCGCACCCGGACCAGCTTACCCGCATCGCCCCCGACGGTAGGTGTCCGCCCGGAGCTTGCCACCCAGGTGTACTATTCTACGATGCGTACATGATTCACGGAATCTGCAGGTGGCTGTCTGGAACAGTGTGACACGCTGTTGAAGTGCGGACATCTCTGTCCGTTCAAGGTATGGGCTTTCGTCGACACCAAGCTTTGACCGACCTCGTCTTTCCTTCTCCTTCAGTGCCATTCCGATGACGCGAACCATATTGCTGTTATTTGTACGCAACCGTGTCGCAGGCTCTGCCATAGGGACCACCCATGCCGGAAAGAGTGCTACAATCCGTGTGGCGACTGTTTGTTCCCCGTACCCCATGTTGAACTGCCGTGCGGGCACATCAAGGCGTCCGTTCCATGGTACGCATGACCGATCCATCGACTCTTTCATGTCTTTGTCAGGCTAAAAGGGACACTTCTAGCTACAAGATAGACGTGCTAGACAGCGTCCGTTGCGATGAAGAGGTGGAGAAACAGCTTCCGGACTGCGAACACCGCGCTACTATGCCCTGTTCTCAGGATCCGGAAGACTACCCGTGTCGGGCTCGCTGTGAGCAGCTGATGTCGTGCTGCGGCAAGAACTGCAACGCACCTTGCTCGAACTGTCAGACTGTCAACACGGACGTTCGGAGAATCAAACACGTCGATCATCCGTGTCAGCAGCATCTCTACTGCGAGCATGCTTGTCAGGTGCCGTGTTCCGAGGGGCACGAGCACACGACGAGCTGCAAAGCCGCGTGCAGGCAAGCATGCTCCCACGCGCGTTGCAAACAACCGTGCCATGTCCCATGTGCGCCGTGCAAGCAGCCCTGTATATGGCAAGCATTCCATTTGGTCGTCGCCCTTGTGTTGACAAAGCGCTACGCAGGTCATGTGCCCACTACTCCTGTCCGGTTCCGTGTGGCTCCGTGAGTGGAGGGCGATCACGAGGTTCGCTACTAGACTGACGTGACGACTTTCTAGGTTTGCGCCCGGCTGCCGTGCGATCGACGCTGCGAAAAAGTGCTCCAATGTGGCCATAGGTGTCCCTCGGGTAAGACACTCGGTCTTGCTCTCCTTGAATTCCAATAGTTTACCTTTCAATAGTGTGCGGGGAGGATTGTTCCATCCAAATCTGTCTTCAGTGCGCCCCAGAGGAACAAAAGACGCAAGTGGCCGACTTGATCCTGCAACGCACGCTGGAGGATATCGACCCCGACATGGGCTCGTTGGACGAGCTGTTGATCACGATCCCGTCTTGTCGTCACACGTTCACGGTCGAAACGCTCGACGGACACTGTGGCATGTCCGAGTTTTATACCTGTGGGGAGAACGGGAATTGGCGAGGCCTGGCGTCCCCGACCGGATTCAGGCGGCCACCGACGTGCCCGACCTGTCGGTCGGAGATTACAGCACTGCGTTACGGTCGCGTCTTCAAGCGAGCGAGCCTAGATATCCTGGAGCGCAACGTTGCCGCTCAGATGTCGCTGTCCCTCGGAACTGCCCAGACGTCGTTCGAGTCCCTGTCCGTTGGTGCAAAGAAGACGCAATTGCTAAACATCGCCGCGAGCATCGACCTCGACTTTAAACACAAGACGGACGAGAAGAAGCGGGCGAAGCAGACCAAGGCCCGAAGCACCGTGCTAAACACGAGAAGAGACGTGGCTCTGCCCGTCTCGGATCGGGACATCTCGTTCGTAAATCGGCAGCTGTTTTCGGTCGACGACACGGTGGCCGACGCCTGGCGCAAGGCAATGCACGGGTACATGCACGTGTATAGACAGGTGATGCAGGTCGCCCTGACGCGCTCCGCACACACAGAAGCATGGGAAGCGGCGCTGTCGTGTCTGCACGAGAGCGAAATCCGTGCGGCGCTCGATGATCCTGGAACGTCGCCCAGGGAGCCCATGACGCACGCGATGCGGGTCGCCAAGATCAAGATTGGACAACCACGTCCTCTCGCGGACCGGAGGTTCCTGGTAGAGTCGATCTGGCTGACGATCCACATCCGACTCGTGATGACCGACCTGCTGACGGCGTGGATCGAGGCTGTCGCCAAGCGCACAAACGGCGGCGTTCAGAACAACCAACAGCTGATCTGGGCGACATACGTCGGATATCTTTTCAAGAGCTGTTTACGAGATGCTGACGTTGCCTTCGTCGTTGCCAAAGACTCCGAAGCACACCGTCAAGTCTCGAAGACAGCTCTGTATCAAATGCGGATTCCGTTGGAGGATTTCCGGTTTGACATGACGATGTGCAAGATGACGGGACAATTTGAAATCAAGGTGAATAGAGACGCGCTGGCGGAGCGTGCGTCGACGCTGCTCCGGGAGGCGGACGAGTTGATGAAGACGACGATTAGCGGCCATCGGCAAAAGAAGCCGGGCGCGGAAGAGATGGTATGGCTGGAGAGACACTTTTCGAGCGTTGCGCGTGACATTGTGGACGAGTGGGCCAAGATTGAACGCTCCATTCGTATGGACACATTCTATGAGCCTGTCTCGCTCCAGGAGCGCATCGAGATAGTCACCGCGATGGGGTTCGGTAAGTGCATGCCATGAAGGGTTGCTGCGTCCCCCCCTCTCTCGAAGGAACGGGTGGGATTCCTCGCGCTGATATCATTCTCGCATTTTCCAGCACACGCGGGGCACTATTACAACTGCCCGAATGGACACACGTTCGTGATCACCGAGGTGCGTGAACAACGTGGATGAGATGGGACAGGAAAGCACGAGAAAAGAGTGGACTAAAAATGTTGTGTGTGTAGTGCGGAGGGGCGATGCAAGCTTCGAATTGCCCCGAATGCAACGCGCCGATCGGAGGGTCTAATCACCACTTGAACCCGACCAACACGCGCAGTACAGAGTTTGAGGAGTTGGCCAGGCAGCACGGTGGGGCGGCAGTCACGCCGTGGGGAAGACCGTGGTGATCTCGTACGGACATGAGAGGATCGGGATTTGGGAAATGAATGGTATGTCGTCGTTTTGTCTTTTCCCTAAGCTCTGGTCGGGGCTATCCGTGTTATTTCTTTTGCTTTCTCAAGAGAATCTACGACGCCGGTTGGAAATAGGTGGAGATTAAGAAGGTGAGGCGCGGCGACTTTGTTGTGTGTGCATCACTAGGGCGGGGTTGGCGTTGATCGGCATGTACGAACGTTGGTATTCACTGGGAGGGGGGGTCGACGGGCGCACGCCTATCGCCGGTAGTAGTGCACCGGCTTTCTTCTTTTTGTCGACGCGCTTGCAAGTGGTCGCTTTGAACGATTCCACGTTCAGAAGACGTCAACTAGTCTGCCAAGATGTCGCTTTCTGCGCGTCAGATTTGTGATGCCGCGCTGCGCATGGACCAACACTGAAGATGCTGTCAGATGATCATCATTTGGTTGGCGCGCCAGGGACCATTGTTATCGATCAATCCGATCACGCACCGATGGCGACATTGCGGCGATGGGTTGGGCGCAACTTTCCGGCTGGGGAGTCTTTGGGGACGTGCCTCGCACCCCACGCCGCACGCCCTCCATCCCTTTCGCAGCCGGTCCCGCGGGCCATCCCATATTCTGTCCCCACCCAGGCACTGCTACCCCCGCTCCTTCGGATCATGGAGGCGGTGCTGGGCCATTCCCCAAGTCGAGTGGCCGTGCGTTATTGTCCTTCTTGACCAACTTGGGTGGTGGCGATCATGATGGTGGTGGTGGTGGTGGTGATGTGTTGGCCGTAACCCAGGCTCGTCTGTGCGTCTCGCACGGGTGGGTCAGCATCGGTGACGTGCTCGTCTTGAAAGCTGGGTAACCGGCTCTGGGGGGTGCTGACGTAATGCGTGGCGTAGGTGGGGCGCGACGTGGCGAGCACCCAACAATGAAGGCAACGACGACCTCCACGTCGACGCCCGTCGCGCACAACGCCCTTCCCCCTCCCCCCGCCGCCTCGTCCGCCCGCTCGTCCCGCATCGCGACACACTCGCACATCAAAGGTCTCGGTCTCAACGCGGACGGCATCGCCACGCCCGAGGGTGCTGGGTTCGTCGGTCAGACCATCGCGCGCGAGGTGTGTGTGTGCGTGCCTCGCTGCCCTCGCCGACCCTGACGTGTCGTCCGAGGCATGTGGTGTCGTCGTCGATCTCATCAAGTCACGCAAGTTCTCCGGGCGCGCACTCTTGCTCGTGGGCGCACCGGGGACAGGCAAAACCGCACTCGCGCTCGCAGTGTCGCACGAGCTGGGGGTCAAGGTGCCCTTTTGCCCCATGGTGGGCTCCGAGGTGTACAGCACCGAGGTAAAAAAGACGGAAGTCCTCGCGGAAGCATTCCGGAGAGCCATCGGTACGTGTCTGCCTGCGCGCTCCACGCATCACCCGTCTGACGGACGACGCACGTCCTTTCTGGTTCAGGTCTCCGGATAAAGGAGACCAAGGAGGTGTACGAGGGCGAGGTGACAGAGCTGACGCCAACCGAGTCCGAGAATCCGCTCAGTGGCTATGGTAAGACGGTATCGCACGTCATCGTCGGCCTCAAAACCGTCAAGGGCACGAAACAGCTTCGGTTGGATCCGACCATATACGAGGCCATCCTCAAGGAGAAGATCGTCGTCGGCGACGTCATCTATGTCGAAGCAAACACAGGCGCTGTCAAGGTGAGCTTGGCGTGCTCGCGATGCGCCGGATGCCGTGGTCGCTGACGATGCATAGCGAGTTGGCCGGTCAGACGCGTACGCGTCGTCTTACGATCTCGAATCCGAAACCTATGTGCCTCTTCCAAAAGGCGACGTGCACAAGCGAAAGGAGCTGGTCCAAGACGTCACCCTCGGCGACCTCGACGCTGCAAATGCCCGACCTCAGGGGGGACAGGACATCATGAGCGTGATGGGAAGCCTGATGAAAAGCGGTCGGACCGAAGTGACCGACAAACTTCGCAGAGAGGTGAACAAGGTTGTCAAGGGCTACGTAGACCAGGGCGTCGCAGAAGTCATCCCTGGTGTGGTGTTTATCGACGAGGTTCGGCTGGGTGGATCGCGCGGCGCCACTCCGAGCTAACTCGATCTGCCCAGGTTCACATGCTCGACGTCGAGTGTTTCACATACCTCAATTCTCTACTCGAATCACCAATGGCACCAACCGTCATCCTCGCCACTAACCGAGGCAACGCGCTCGTACGTGGCACGACGGACGTTGTGTCACCGCACGGGATACCGGCTGATCTGCGCGATCGGTAGGGGTTTCGTGGGAGGCAAAGACGCTTCTGACAGTTTGTGACAGGTGCCTTATCGTAAAGACAGACGGGTACAACCGCGAACAGATTGCCAAGGTGGTCCAACTCCGCGCGAACGTGGAAGGGCTCAAACTTGGACCAGGCGTGCTGGAACGATTGGCAGAAGAAGGGGAACGCGGATCGATGCGGTCCGTTATCTCGATTGGCCGACGTCATAGATGTGTGATGCTGACGGGACGACAGCTATGCTCTCCAGTTGCTGGCGCCGGCTTCCATTCTGGCAGGGCTGGCAGGCCGAAATGAGATGGCGGTCGAAGACATTGGGGAGATGAACGAGCTTTTCTTGGATGCCAAGACGTCTGCGGGTCACATCAGCGCCGATGGCGGATTTGATGGTGGGCGGATGTCGTAGGTCTTGGGTGCGTCGAGTCATTGACGTGCATGATGTATCGACAACATGTTGATGCCACATACAGCTTGGGTGCGCTCCATCGAGAGCGTCAGAGATTGACTTGATGTGCTCGATTCGTCTGCATTCCTGCCTGCCTCGTGGACACCACCCTGTAATATGCGGCCATTAAATAGCACTATCACCGATGTGATCAGGGCTGCTCGTCGAGCAGAAGAATGCGACTGTGTGGCGTCCACCCTGACGAGAGGACTGATGCCATCGCGGACGCTGTTTCAGAGCACGATCAAGTTTTGCTGTCAATGTCGACGTACTTGGTTGCGTCCACCCTGAGTTCCGAATCGACGTCTCACGGACCCGAGTGAGCGAGGTCGACATGGGAATCAATCACAACGTTGTTGCCCGTACTCCCTCCACTGCATCAGCCATTTCCGAGCAACTCAGCGAGGCTCGAGCACGCCACATGCGGGTCCACGCCCTGTCTGGGTTAGAGACTCTCGCTTAAGCGGGTTGTGCCAGTGGCGTCCGGACCATGATGGGAGTCCCACTGCGGTTGGCCCCACCCTCCAAGTCCGAGAGCTGGGTTGAGGGAGAAGAGGATGCGTGCTACGCTGTCATCGCGCTACTGCGGAAAGGTAAGTGAGATGGGTCATCCTGTGTCGGCGCTGAGAACTCGCATGACGCACGTTCATAATAGCGTGACAGCCAGCAGGAGGTTTTCTGACAGGACTGCGACGATCTGCCAAATCCATCGGCCTGCCAGCTCCATCCCAGCTCGCCTTTATCAACCCGCGACTGCCCAGTAACGTAAATGTCGACCCGTGGCATGCCGATGTGCCCAGAGCTGCCTATCCAACTGGACTAGATTGTATTGTTCCTCTGCGGCGTCCCTGTAGTCCGCACTGCCCGGCTGAGTACCTTTTTCAGCATCAGATCCTTGCAGATATCAGCCGCAGATTTGCTGTGGTCCATCCCTTTGGCGTACCCCTACCCCGTGCCCTCGTATTTCACTCGCATTTTGATCCTATGTGGAACTTTGCAACTCCGCGACCCGCATATGGTGAACTCCTCACACTTGCCTGCTTCCTTTCCACAATGGCGCAAACAGTCACTCACCTTGCGCCCTTTTGACCGGATGTGGTGGGGACCCTCCTGGTCCCTACGTGTTCGCTCCTGCGGGCACAGCATATAAAAAGCGGTGGTGCCACCACGCTCCCAACGCTGTTTCAGCCCCTCCCTTCCTCCCTCCCTCCTCTCTCTGTCCCCCGGTTCCCTTCCTCCCTCTACGCAAGATGAGGCAGATACAAATGCCGTTCACGTTCGAGGATCGCACCGGACAGCTCAAAGGTTCCGACTACGATGACGTCTACGACCGCATGTTCATTCGCGTCACGCCGTACCCGCCCGCCGGCAATAACACCACGTTGGCCATCTATGTCATGGGGCGTCGATCGACGCGTCACGGGGACATGCGTCATCTCGAACGACACCCGTCCGTCGTGCTCGAGTTCGGGGGCGGCAGTCCGTCTTTCGGGCTTGGCACGATCCACTTTCTCAAGCCGCCTGCGGCGAACGTGTCGATTCCCATGAACAACTATCTCCGCAAAACGGCCCTCTTTGGGGGGTGAGTCATTTGCCACTGCACCTCTCCTGGATGTGAACTTGGCAGAGACTGACACGCGTCCTTTTTTTTTTTGTCTGCTTTGCGTCCTGCTTGTGTTGCAGGTCGCTGTCGAGGAAATTTAGGGCGTCGGACGGACGAGAGTATCGATGGCAACACAAAACGATCGATGACCACGAATGGTCGGTGCGTCCACACGCCCCTCCCTACCTGCGCCGTGACGTGAGAGGACGGCTGACGGCGCGCGCAGTGTGTCTCGGAAGAAGGCTATGTGATCGCGCACTATGACCTCCGACCGCCCAACGTGCCCGCGTACGGCGTCTCGGGCAACACCCTGACCATTTACGAGGTGTATTCGCATTTGTACATGGGTGCGTGCGCGTCCCTTGGCTTGTTTCTTTCTGTTGTGGTTGAGCCTGTACTCTCTCTCTTCTCTCTCTCTCTCTCTCTCTCTCGCGCGCGCCTGTGCATGTGGCTGACAAACGGCCGTCGTGCACAGATATATTCGCGTCGCTGATGATTATGCGCCATATTGCCGAGAACGCGCTCTAAACCAAAACGAATGCAAAAGGAGGGCGTCACATGCTGACACACGCTCCGTGTGTCAGGCGCGTATATATATGATCCCCATTTAACCCCAAAAAGAAGAGAGAGAAAAAAGAAAACGCCCACTCTGCTCAGCCTTCCAAAAGGGCGCACCTCGGGTCGTGCGAGTGAGAAATAAGAAGAGAAGCGAGTGGGACCCGTTTTAATTCGCGGTAATGAATGTTGTGACGATAGTATTCTAGCTTCACCCCTGTGACATTATCCACATACCTGCATCGTGCATTCGTCTAGACGGACAATCATGCTCTCTGCTATAGTTCGTGTACAGTCTATAACGTTGTTGCGTCGTATCATGGCATCCCTCACCTTTGCCCCTCTTTTTGATCGCACGCGTTACTTTGCGAGCCACTGCAACGATGCTACGTCACCTGGCCTGTTCCATTTTCGTTCGGGGGTCTCTCGCATTTTTTTCATACTTGCCACCGGAACGCCCTCTTGCCCCTCCCCACGCTTAGGAAGCACAGGTTATCTTGAGCAGTGCCAGCCGAGTCATGCGTGGACGGCAGCAAGCACTATCCTAGGCACGTTCCCCGAATCCGTGTTTCATTCTCTTCCCACTCCTGTGATCCCATCCGGTCCGGTCCGAGTCCGGGTGCTGTTCGAGATCGCTTGCTTCCGGCGGACTGCTCGACCAGATACAGTCGATGGTTCGGTGGCGCGATAGATGGTCGATATGGATGCCGTGTGGCCCCATGTGCATGTGCACGCCTCTTCCCCTTGTCCCTTCAGAGATCGGTCGATCCGATCCCATGTGGTTCTTTTTGGCGTCTGGGCCGAGTGCTGTGGTGCGACGGGCATCGCACGCCCAAGAGGGGGTGGGGCCAGGAGAGGGGGGGAGGCGAGGCACCGCCGCGCGGTGGCGGTCACGGTCCCCCCCCCCGTACGGGTGCGGTCACGCGCGGGGATGCGGGCTCCATGGCGTGGGTGGACGGGCACTGCGTGCGTGGCGGTGGGCAGATGCGCGGCGCGCGTCCGCAGGGGGTCCTTTTCTTTTCGAACGGGCGCCGTGAGACAGCCTGACAGGTCCGAGTCGCCTAGGCCCACCAGCGATGCACGGATGCGACAGCGAGCATGGACGGTGGCGTGCGCCGGATGGTGATGGGCCCTGATGTCCGTCGTCTCGGGTTCGGGTTCGGTGCGGCCGGTGCGCTCTGACTGCCGGAGGGTGGGGTTCGGCGTAGATGGGGCGCTGCTTGGGCAGGATGGACTTGCATCGCGATCGTCCTGACCTAGGTACGCTTGAGAGCGGGGCTCGAACCGTCTTGCCATCAGCGAAGAGCTCCGACGTGAAGCACTGGTCCGTCCCCAGTACGCGGGGACCTGGGAAAGGCGCTCAAGCGCTCAAGATTGACTGGAAGGGGCGTGTCACGTGTGCATATACAGCTTCTGATAGTGCGCCGACTCTCTAGGCCCGACTGTCTGGTGTCCATGTCGCCGACAACGAGCGGTGCGTACTACGACGGGCATGATAAATGCACGTTTGTGCTGATCACAGGAAATGAAGATTCTTCCCTTATCGAGATCGAGGCCGGTCACAGGGTATGTAGTGTGTCTTTTACGGCAAACAACGAGCACCTCGTCAGTGGTGGCAACGAGGCCGTTTGTGTGTGGCGAGTTCGGGATGGCGCGCGAATCGCAACAATGAGAACGACGCCCGTTTCGTGCCTCGCCGTTTCCAAGGATGGCAGATGGGTCGCGGCTGGGACATGGTCTGCCTTTGTGTCTGTCTGGAACATACAGACGCACCAACAAGTCCTCGAGCACCGGTGGCATGTACTCTCTACCATCAGTGGAGTCGATTTCTCGCCGAACTCGACTTACCTCGTCGCATCTCATTCGAGGGACTCCGCAGCCATTGTTTGGGACACCGCAATTTGGCGCCCGGTATGCGAGCTTCACCACGAAGACTGGGTAGTCGCAGCCAAGTACTCGCCGCAGGGTGACCGAATTGCGACAGCTAGCCGGACTCACATTTGCGTCTGGAGCGACACCTACGACCCGCTTCTCACCATCCACGTAGGAGTCACCCCGGGACTTAACACCGGCCTCCTCTGGTCTAGCAGCCACCTCTATCTCATTTCAGAGAGTGGCAACATCATGCGGATTAAAGCATCCACAGGGTCGACAGTTGCGGTGTGTCCAACTCCCAAGACTGACTACGCATCACGCATTGTTGTACCGCAACATGGTAGATTCGTTCTTTGCTCTGGAAAAGACGGTGTCACGCTTTGGGATCCCTCAACGCAGCCCAGACTTTATCACCTCCCACAATATGGCGACACTAGCGGTCCGATTGCGCTCTCTCCGAATGGCCAGTTTCTTGCGATAGTTTCCCCGGACAAGAGAATCACCATTTGGGGTCAGTCTGACATCATTGTAAGTCTCGCAATTGTAGCTATGTCCGAGTTGGAACTATCGCCTCAAATTTCCATTCAATAATTGCTTCATCACCCAGGATCCGGTTCCTTTGTCGCGTCTACGCGCCACATTCCAGGACCCGGCCATACTTATTGACGACACCGCCCTCCAATCCTGGAAGCACGGTCAACTGGCAGATGCAGAAGCTTTGCTAAGCGCGGCACTTCCTGGTTCCGGGCAAACGGCTCATCATGTACTCGCGAGTCGATCACTTATCCGAGCACGCTTGGGACACTGTGATACAGCTATCGCCGATGCCAAACAGGTACTTGCCGTTCTGCTCTCGGATGCGTAGGCGCTTATGCTGTTATGCCAAGTCCATCAAAATCCGGCTTTCGACCATCGGCTACATTGCAATGTTTGTAGCCCTTATCGGAAAGGGAGAAATACATGAAGCATATCGGGTGTACGACATGGCGTTCGAGCACTTCCATTCAAATCATATTACCGTCCTCCTTCTGGTCAAGGTATGTGCCACTGCAACGGGAAATGAACCTTCCCTCAGTACCGTGTTTTTCTTAGGCTATCGTCGTTTTCATGGCTGGAGAGAATAATGATGGGATGTCACGCTTAGATGACCTCATTGCCGCCGGCCCATTCAACTCAACATTCTACGTAGTTCAGGTATGCTTGGTGAACTGAAGTATCAGCGTTGCATCTGAAACCCCGACTAGGCATATATGTACCTTCTACTTGGGAACTCACGGATGGCGAATGGCGACTACAAGCATGCAATACGATTGTTCAAACATGCACAAATCCAACTAGGGAACCGCACAGTTCAACCACCCTTGATAGTCCTTCTGGTAATCTTCACATTATTCTACGTTGCATCGAGCTGTATCACTATAGATGATAGGTCTCTGGATGGAATTTTGACGATCTTGCAGTCACGATCCGACTACGCTACTGTGAAGCCTTGTATGAAGCGGGTCGCGTGCAAGAGACGGCCGAGTTGCTTCTGGGAATGGTGAACGAAAAGATTAATATAACTGGGTCTGTGGCTAAGTGGACTTGTGGTAAGCTATCTTTCTCTACCCGCTTTCCCGCGCATTCTGTCTCTTGCCATAGGTGTAATGGCACGTTGTCTCTCCGCACCCAGAGGTGGTGTCAGCTCAGACCTGAGCTTGAACGACAATCCCCCTGCGCTTCAGGATGCCCTCGATTCGCCCTCCGACATGCCACTACTCAAAGAATGGGTCAAACTGAAATTGACGACTGGTTCATGGAAAGATGCCTTGGGTGCCGCTTTTGTTGTGAGTGTTCCTTCTTTGTTGTTCTTTGTCGGCTTGATCTCCTGTTGGTCCAAAGTTTACATCTCCGAGATTTGCAGTCTATCAGGCTATATGTGAGTATCTAGCAACCAACGACCACGCGACAGACGCGGTCCTGTGTCTCCACCAAATGAAGAATGAATTGGGAAAGGAGAAAACAAGCGAGCAGGCAAACTGGATGCTTGGTGAGTGATTGTCTATGCAGCATAGGAGGATGTCTACATTCATCTCTCCTTAGATTTTGAGTCACAGAGTTGTTACAAACTGGAGGATATCGGGGATATCGCAGTGAATGCTTGTCAATATGACAAAGCTATCTCCTACTACACGGCTGCCCTATCCCTAAATCTTACTACGCCGCAGAACCTGTTCGTTAAACGGAGCAAGGCATATGTTGGGAAAGGCTCATGGGAGGATGCACTGAATGACGCTGACAAGGTAGTGTGGTGCGGCATGTTTGAGTTCATTCGTACTGACCGGAATTCATCAGGTAATCAAGTCCGATCCGTCGTCCCCATGGGGTTATGCGAGCAAATGTACAGCTTCACGCGGGGCAGGTCGTTATGACGATGCATTGGATGCATTTGAGATGATGCTGTTGAAGATGTCCGAATCATCTGACCCGGACATCCGTGGTGAGGGTGATTATATGACACCAATTCTTGACAATCGACCTTCGCTTGTAGAGTGCTCTCGCCAGTATGTCGGGCCAACGCAAGTGGAAGGAGTGATTCGTGAAATCATCGAGAACACTATTCGTGAATCTCCACCAGTGCTCATCAACACCGCCTCAGGTCGTATCTACAACAAATCGGAACAGGCGATTGCATTCGAAGCTATGCCGGACTTCAAGGAATTGATCTCTTCCATGACCACATCCATCGAGCACGTTCGTATCCGGCAAAAAGTAGAGGAATACTATCGATACGCCATGTTTTCTCACACATGGGAAGAAAACGAACCTCTGTTTGACAAGGTGGTTAATGGAGTGGTATATGATCTCGAGGATTCCCCAACTCACGAGAAACTGAAAAAGTTTTGCAAGGTCGTAAGAGATGCAGGAATCCACTGGGCATGGAGCGATACGTGCTGCATCAACAAAGCCGATCACTTTGTCCTTCAAGAGGCGCTGGTCAGCATGTTCAAGTGGTACAATGGGTCTACGATGACCATCGTTTTCCTGCGTGGGGTCCGCCGTCTACCGAAACGCGGTGCTCTGACGCGTAGCATATGGAACACGCGCGGATGGACACTGCAAGAATACCATGCGTCCCGGGTGGTTCGCTTCTACACCGAGGACTGGACACCATACGTTCATCTCGATATCTATAATCATAAACGGTCACCCGAGATCATCTCGGAGATGGAGGAGGCAACGGGGGTCCCTGCAGGTGCCTTGATGGCGCTCCATCCAGGATTGAATGACATCCAGGAGAAGCTTCAACTGGCATCCACGCGAAAAACGACGCGGATCGAGGATGCGGCATACTCGTTGCTTGGGATATTCTCTCTGTCCTTACCAGTTGTATATGGCGAGGGGGACAAGGCACTTGGGCGACTGCTAGCACAACTATTGACGAGCTCGGGAGACGCAAGCGTTCTTGCATGGACAGGGAAATCAGGCACGTTCAACAGCTGCCTTCCGGCTGATATCGCAGTGTTCAGCCAGTTGCTAACCACGCACATCCCTCTGGCCACCTCCAATGTTGGAACAGAAACCACGACTGGACCTGGTGCCTCTTTGGGCAACCTCGCGCTGAGCACAAAATTGTACGACGAACTCAGGGAGCTCCCTATGCCCATGTTCGTGGACCGTCGGATGAAGCTTCCGTGTCTCGCTTTCAAACTCGGACGTGTGTCAGCTTTTCGGGACGATCTTGGACGTGTTTTTCGCGCGCAGACAACCGCACTTGGTGTTGTAGAGATCAGAGCCGAGGAGGATCTTTCTCAGTTGGGTGCCCTATACCTCCTTCACCCTTGGATCGACGTTCTCCTTGATCGACGTCCCATCAGTAGCGTATCAGAGATACCGCCTGTGGGGGGCTCGGGTGACCAGCGTTCGGAGCCGGACGAGCTACCGATCCGCACTGGGTCTTCCGATTTCACGTCAACTGACCTACAAGCACGAGCGGCGCGGCTGGTCGCTCGCCTTGGACGACCCTTTGGCGGACGGTCGCACCTACCCATCCAAGACACTATGTCACTCTTGCCGCCTTCGACCGTCCCTCCGGACGAGAAGCGGAGTCGAGTCCTCGAGTTTGTCGCTCGTTTGAGACAACCGTTTGGGGCGCTCTTGGTCGTGCGCACTCGCCAGCACACGGAGGAATACAGGAGAGTCGCTCCGGAGAGTTTGATCACCGTCCAGGTGGAGGAGATTACGCCGGAAATATTGGCCAAGCTGTTACAGAGCGTGCGAACGCTGGACGTGCTCTAAAAGCGCCCGTGTGGCTCGCTTTCTGGGCGCTCTTTGGATATCTTTAGGTCAGAGATCCTTGTAGTCACCGTTTTGACAAGCATTCACAATACACTCTCGAGCTACATGTACACTTGCCTATTGTTATGTAACAGAAACACAACCGAGCGGGCTGTGTGTGAGAGGCGCTCGGGCTGTCGTGCTCGTATGTCGAGCCAATGTCAGTCGCCCCTTTCCGGGGATCGGGCTGGACCACCACGGGGGTGTATGGTGCACATAGAGGCAAGTAGGGGGGCGAGGGGCGGGGGCCGGTGCGGTTTCGAGCCTGCGAAAGCTCTCGACTCAGAGGGCTGCCGCTACCCCGACCGCCGCTCTTCCGAGGCCGTGTAGCCTGGTACCAGCTTCTGGCCTTGAGCCCCATCGAGGGAGCCTGTCAGACCACGCGCGTGGGTGTGGGCGCGACCCCAGATAGACCGGTTGTGGGGGGAGTAGGGACGAGGGAGGGTTCCCGCCGGGCAATACCGGGCGCCGGGCACAACAACTGGCATCACCCACAGCGGTCGAGGTCCTTTCGGATGGGCCGAGCGCGCTGCTTCTGTGCGGTCATGTGGTCCAGATGGTCACGGTGCCATTGAACCACGGTGCCAGCACCTCTCCTTGCCATCCGGAGATTCGACGGGTGACACGGGCAAGCGAACCGTACCTTTTCGTTCACATCTGACAAGAGACACTGCAGCGATCGCGTTGTCACTCGCTCTCTCCCCAAGCCCGGACAGCCCTCAGCCTCCGAAGCAACTCATGCTGCCGATATCCTCTTCCGACCGTCGCCTTATATTCCGTTCCAGTTGCTAGGATCGATCATCCCCCTTTTTGTGTGCTGGTAAGCCTTTCATTTAGGCTGGGGTTCACTTCCTTGCCCTGAGGAAATGGCTAATCGTGTATGCTCATCGCATCCCGGGTGCCATCGTTCTGAACATGACCTTGGTATCTGATGACTCGGTAACGTCTCACCACCTGCTTGCGTTGCCCCCGGGCTAAACACCCTTCAGCTGCTTGGATCAGCGGATCCTGGTGAGTTACAGCACCCTCGCTGATAGTCTCTGCTGACGCTTTTGCAGTCTAGTTTGAACCACGGCGTCTTCACCTACGTGTAACAGCGGTCCAGGGTCCTGAATCGCTTGGCCTACACCAGTAAGTTTGATCATATCTGATTCTCCAGTGGCTACATGCTCTAATGGAGTTTCGTATTGCTCACCCCTGCTGCTCGATAGACTGGATCGATTCTCATCGATGTTTGTCAAGAGCGATAGTGAATAGCCACAAGGGCGTCGGTATGTGCGATGTGCTTTTGCACCGACACCGGAAGGCTCTTCGCTAACTTCGCTCTGAAGTAGTGGTGTGGGCGTACTCGTAGGGGCGGAGCCCTCGCTCAACGCCCTCCTACGGAATCCCATAGGCTGCCTGGCAGCTCGAACAGGAGTGTTTCGCAAGGAATATCTGTGCATCCTGTAAGTTTGCTTGAGTAAACCAGTTGCTCACCTGACGAGGCCGGTAACGGTTGGTGGACCAGACCAAACGCTGTATCCAGAGGTCGTCGGGGAAGGTCGAGAACAAGTAGAAGTCTCGCAGTGTCAACGAGAGTCAAAAAGATGTTACGGTTACAAAGAGTCTCGCGATGACACTGTTGATCTAGAAAAAAACAAACTGCTACATGAGTCTGGGTTAAATACGTAGATGGAATAACAAATAGCGAATCAAACGCGTTCCGAGTATCACGAGGTCAAGTCACGGGCAATGTGGTGAGGGGTTATTGCTGTGACGGGTCAGGCATCAATCGCAAGTGTCACTAGGCCCCCGGGGCGAGGAAGGTCTAGATAAATATTGTGTTAATAGTCGTTATTGGCCATGCTTGCTGTAAAAACAGCGTTGATTAACTCGGAGTAAGCAAGCGCCGAAAACACGAGGCAGGTGGGAGACGTACTACTAGTGGCACCCGCGTAGCAAATCGATGTCGTGACTCGTCTGGCGAATCAATTAATCACCAACAATGGGTGGTGCGTGACAATACAGTGTGGCAACGACGGTGCTGATTATTGGACAAGAAACTTCTGCGCTCATCGAGATCGAGGCTGGCCAAGAGACGTCTGCGATGACATTTACCCCAAACAGCGAGTATCTCGTCGGTGGTACTCGTGAGGGGGTTCGCGTGTGGCGAGTGCAAGATGGCAAGCAAATTGCGGCTATGCAAGCACAGGACGTCAGATGCCTCGCCGTCTCAAACGACGGGAGATGGATCGCAGCGGGGACATGGTGGGGCGACGTGTTGGTTTGGGACGCAAACACACACGAACAAGTCATCGCGGACAGAGACAACGTCCTCACCATCACGGCGGTCGACTTCTCGCCCGACTCGACGCGACTCCTCATTGGAACCTCACGCGATACGGTCTCTGTCCGGGACATCGCAGCTCACCGACGAGTACGAACGTTTCGCCACAGGGAGCGGGTGGTCGCCGCGAAATACTCGCCGCAAGGGAACAAAATCGCGACAGCTACCACGAGTTCCATCCGAGTCTGGGATAGCAACAATGGCGACTTGCTCGTCGACGTTCAAGTACCGGTAGTCCCGCAGCACAACACCGGTCTTGTCTGGTTCGCCAATCATCTCTTTGTCGTATCTACGGATAGTGTCATCAAGCAAATCTGTGCGTCCACTGGGTCAACAATGGCGGAGTGGCCAGCCCCTGATGCTGTCAACGTCTCGTGCATTGCTGTACCACTGCACGGGAGATTTATTGTATGCTCAGGAACAGATGGAGTTGCATTCTGGAGTGTGTCGATGCGGTCCCAGCCCTATCTAATTCCTCAATGTCGCGATGCTAGTAGTCCAGTCGCTCTCTCGCCAGATGACCAGCTTCTCGCAATCGCTACCAAGTGCGAAAAAATAATTGTGAAGCATTTATCCCCCATTGTGGTAAGTTCCGCCTCGACTACCTGTAAATACATTCCTTTAGTCATTTGTCCGCGCAGAATCACATCCCTTTGTCCAACCTACATGCCACATTCCAGGACCCAGAAATTCATATCGACGATACCATTCTTGAGTTATGGAAACAAGGGCAACTTGCAGATGCGGAAGCCCTGCTGAGCGCGGCAATCCCGGAGTCCAAGAATGCAAACCACCATATACTCGCCAGTCGATCCCTTGTGCGAACGCGCTTGCAACAGTGGGATGCAGCAATCATCGATGCCGAAGAGGTGTGTTTGCTATATACTCTGCATACATGGTCGTTGACGCTAGTTTACACCAAGTCTATCAAGACTCAGCCATCGGTCATCGGCTACATCGCGAGATGCGTGGCTCTTTTTCGAAAGGGGGAAACACAAAAAGCTTATCGAGCGTGTGACATTGCGTTCGAACTTTTTCATTCGACTCACGTTACCACTCTCCTTTTGATCAAGGTATGTATAGTGGGTTTTTGTGGTTCGTTTCGTTTCGATCCCTTGTTTCGCACAGGCTGTCATCGCTTTCATGGCTGGGGAACATACCGATGCGATATCGCGCGTGGGGGACCTCATCGCTGTCGTGCACTTCAATTCAGCAATTTGTGCAGTCCAGGTACGTGCATACTAGCATGCCGTCATATGACTGTATTACCACTCATCATTTTGACAGGCATACATGTATCTTCTCCTTGGAAGGTCGCAAATGCAGAGTGGTGAATGCGAGTGTGCAATACAGTCGTTTGGCCATGCGTGGTCCAGATTGGTCGATCACGGTGATCGGCCACCATTGGTGGTCTCACTGGTAAGCCGTCCTTATGATTTCGTCCTGTGGAATTTTTTGGCATCTTGACAGATTTCTGGATGGGACTTCAATGATCTTGCGATCATAATTCAGCAGTCTCTCGGTGAGGCCCTCTGTGCCGCAGGTCACACGATGGAGGCAGGGGAGTATTTGCTCCGCATGGTAAACGACAGGGTGAATATGACTAGTACCCTCGCCATGTGGGTTTGTGGTCAGCTGTCTTTCTGCCTGTTCTCTCGCACACCCACATCAAAAATCACGTTATAGACCTAATGCAACAATGTCTTTCCACACCAGAGGCAGCTAGCACTACGAGCCAAACGGCCGCTGGATATATGCTGCCGGACGCCCCAGATCCACTACCTGTCATGCCGCAGTTGAGAGAGTGGGCAAAACTAAAATTGATGTTTTGCTCGTGGGAGGATGCGTCGTCTGCTGCTGCCGACGTGAGTTTTTCGGAGCACTAGTTTCTTTTCTTAGCCTGATCTCTGGCTGCTCTGGAGTTCCTTCTTCCAAGATTCGCGATTTATCAGGTGATATGTGAACATCTAGAGTCTGTTGGCCACGTAACGGACGCGGTTGCGTGTTTTCACCACATGAGAAACGAGTTGCCGTCAGAGACGCTGGACGAAGGGGCAATTTGGGTTCTAGGCGAGTCTTTTTATTTGCGACACGGATGAAGCTAGATGATTGTTCAGAGTTTAAATCACGATGTCACACGAAACTAGAAGACCTTGCCAATACTGCGGTGAACGCCCGGGAATATGATGAAGCGATTTCCTTGTGCACGATTGCGCTCTCATTGAATCCTCCCTTACCGCTAAATCTGTTTGAGATGCGAAGCAAGGCACACGCAGCGAAAAGCTTGTGGGATGACGCATTAAAAGATGCGGAAGAAGTGGGTTTCCAACCTACTTAAATTTGTCCTTGCTAACACGGACGCAGGTCATCAGGCTAGATCCATTGTCTCTACTGGGACACGAGAGGAAGCATGCGGCTCTACGGGGTGCTGGATATCATGACAGTGCAATAGATGTACTCGATATGATGCTTTTGAAGATGTCGCAATCACCGGATCCAGAGCTCCGAGGTGAGCGTGCCAATATTGTCCTAGTATCCATCTGACCTCGCGTTCTAGGGCAGTCTCTTTGGTATGTCAAGCCAGCACAGATCCGAGATGCGGTTCGTGCCACAATTGAAAAAATCATCCGTGAATCCCCACTGGTGCTCATCAACACAACGTCTGGTCGTCTCTGCAACAAATCGGAGCAGGCTATTGCATTTGAATCCATGCCAGCCTTTAAGGAGCTAGTGTCATCCATGACGACACATATTGATCATGCTCGCATCGACCAAAAAGTAAGGGAATACTATCGTTATGCCACCTTTTCACACAAGTGGGAAGACGACGAACCTCTGTTTGAGAATGTGGTTCAAGTCGTGGTATATGATCTCAAGGGCTCTCCCACTCATGAGAAGCTCAAGATGTTCTGCAAGATTGTACGAGAGACCGGAATCAATTGGGCATGGAGCGATACGTGCTGCATCAATAAGGCAGATCATTTCGTACTCCAGGAAGCTCTCGTCAGCATGTTCAAATGGTACCACGGTTCTGCGGTCACAATCATTTTTCTGCGCGGTGTTCACCATCTATCTGAGGGTGGCGCTCTGGCCCGAAGTGTATGGAACACGCGTGCGTGGACACTACAGGAATACCATGCGTCAAAGGTGGTCCGTTTCTATACCGAGGAATGGACACCGTACCTGAATCTGGATATCCACAACCACAAGGAGTCGCCCGGGATTATTTCAGAAATGGAGGAGGCCACAGGCGTTTCGGCACATGCCTTGATGGAGCTCCGGCCGGGTCTAGGTGATATTCGCAAGAAGCTTCGTCTTGCTTCCACCCGACAAACGACGCGAGTTGAGGATGCCGCATACTCGTTACTCGGGATATTCTCTGTATCCTTGCCAGTGGTATATGGTGAGGGAGACAAGGCACTTGGGCGACTTCTGGCGCAGCTGCTCACAAGCTCGGGGGACACGAGCATCCTTGCGTGGACAGGAAGACCTGGCAGCTTTAATAGCTGCCTCCCCGCAAATATCGTCGTGTTTGACCAGTCACCAACCTCGCATATTCCCCTAGCCATCACAGATATTGGCCTGGAATCATCCACTCCCAGATTACATGTCTCTTCGCTCTATATTACCATGGTCATGCAGTTTTATTACCGACTAAAGGAACTTCCCGTGCCGTCGTTCGCAGGACAACGGATGAGGCTTCCGTGTCTCACGTTCAAACTCGGGCGTGTATCCGTCGCTTGGGACGGGTCAGAACGTATTTTTCGTGCACAGACTATTGCGCTTGGAGTTGTTGAGGTCAAGACAGAGGAGGATCTCACTCAATTCAGTACACTCTATTTTATCCACCCCTGGATTGATTTTCTTCTCCACCGGCACCCTGTAGGGAACACAGTACGCACGATGATCGAGGATAGCGCAGATAACGAGTCTTCTGTACTCGTTGAGTCACCGTCTTCCTTTGGCCCTCTTGATGTTGCATCCATGACCCCGCAAACAAGAACGGGGCGGCTTGTTGCTCGCCTCGGGGGGCCATTTGGTAAACGGTCTCCAACATCTTCTGAAGATTTCACCTCAAGTTCACTTCGGCCGCCTTCCTCCGTATCGTCGATGACACATCAGACCCAGGCTTTCCAACTCATTGCTCGCCTAAGGCAACCGTTTGGGGCACTCTTGCTTACTCCGATTCGCCAGAATGTGGAAGAATACAGGAGGGTTGCCACAGAGAGTCTGATCATTGTCCAGGTAGGGGAGATCACGACGGCAATACTGGGTAAACTGATCCAAAGTGTGCGGATGCTGGATGTGCTTTAGCTCCAGCTTTACGAGATTTGTTCCTCTTGTGCCCATCTTCCTGTATGCCTGTTACAATTGAGTATTGTCAAAATGTCTTGAATCCAGAGATTAAATGGGGAAAACATGTATCCTGACAATGGCTGATCTGTATCTCAATGTTTGTTTTGCAGTGGGAGAACCCAGAGGAGATACACTGAGCAACAAAACTGTTGCAATGTTTGGATAATTTGTAGTGTGGGCAGTGTAACATGTCAGGGTGTGGGAATCATGCTTGGCACTAGTGACCCGAAATATAGTAG